>CAUYQV010186834.1:0-11594 GCA_963574575.1 Galagoides demidoff | reverse complement strand
TATCCCCCTGGGTAGAGTGTATGGCATCACAGCTCATAGTAACCTCCAACTCCTGGGCTCAAGTGAGTCTCCTGCCTCCGCCTCCCAAGTAGCTGGGACCACAGGTGCCCGCCACAACGCCCGGCCATTTTTTTTTTTTTTGGTTGCAGCCATCATTGTTGTTTGGCGGGCCCGGGCTGGGGATTCGAACCCGCCACCTTAGGTGTATGTGGCTGGCGCCTTAGCTAATTGAGCCACAGGCACCGAGCCAGAAGGGACATTTCTTAAACTGATAGAGGCCATTGGCAGCAGACCCACAACCAATATCATATTGAATGGTGCAAAATTGAAAACATTTCCACTCAGATCAGGAACGAGGCAAGGATGCCCACTGTCTGCACTGCTATTCAGCATCGTAATGGAAGTCTTAGCCATCGCAATCAGGCAAGAGAAGGCGATCAAGGGTGTCCAAATAGGGTCAGAGGACATCAAACTCGTACTCTCTGCTGATGATGTGATTCCTCTACCTGGAAAAATCTCAGGGACTCAACTTCAAAACTCTTAGAAGTGATCAAGGAATACAGCAGCATCTCAGGATACAAAATTAATTACAAGTCAGTAGCTTTTATATATGCCAATAATAGGCAAGCTGAAAATATAGACAAGGACTCTATTCCTTTTATAGTAGTGCCAAAGAAGATGAAATATCTGGGAATTTACCTAACAAATTGACGTGAAAGATCTCTATAAAGAGAACTGTGAAACTCTGAGAGAAGAAATAGCTGAAGATGTTAACAAATGGAAAAACATAACCATGCTTGTGGCTGGGAAGAATCAACATTGTTAAAATGTCCATACTGCCCAAAGCAATCTATAGATTTGATGCAATCTCTATTAAAGCACCATTGTCATACTTTAAAGAATTGGAAAAAACAGTACTTTGTTTTATATGGAATCAGAAAAAAAAATAAAACAGCAAATACATTACTTAGAAATAAGAACAAATCAGGAGGTATCATGTTACCAGACTTCAGGCTATACTATAAATCTGTAGTGATCAAAACAGCATGGTACTGGCACAAAAACAGAGAGGTAGATGTATGGAACAGAATAGAGAACCAAGAGATGAACCTAGCTGCTTATTGCCATTTGATCTTCAACAAGCCTATCAAAAATATTCAGTGGGAGAAAGACTCCTTATTTAACAAATGGTGCTGGGTAAACTGGCTGGCGACCTGTAGAAGACTGAAACTAGACCCCCACCTTTCACCATTAATGAAAATTGATTCTCACTGGATAAATGATTTAAACTTAAGACATGAAACTATAAAAATACTAGAGGAGAGCTCAGGGAAGACACTTGAAGAAATTGGCCTGGGAGAATATTTTATGAGGACGACATTCTCAGGCAATTGAAGCAACACCAAAAATCCATTAATCAATAAGGAAAGAACAAATAACCCCATTTCTATGTGGGCAAGAGACTTGAACAGAAACTCCTCTGATGAAGGCAGGCACATGGCCTACAAACACATGAACAAATGCTCATCATCCTTAATCATCAGAGAAATGCAAAGCAAAACCACTTTGAGATATTATCTAACTCCAGTAAGATTAGCCCACATCACAAAATCCTAAAACTACAGATGTTGGCATGGATGCGGAGAGAAGGGAACACTTCTACATTGCTAGTGGGAATGCAACCTTTTTGGAAAGAAGTTTGAAGAATACTCAAGGAACTAAAAGTAGACCTACCATTTGATCCTGCAATTCCTCTACTAGGTATATACCCAGATGATCATAAATCATTTTACTACAAGGACATTTGCACCAGAATGTTTATGGCAACCCAGTTCATAATTGCCAAGATATGGAAAAGGGCCAAGTGCCCATTAACCCATGAATGGATTGACAAATTGTGGTATATGTACACCATGGAATGCTATGCAGCCATAAAAAAGATGGAGACTTCAGATCTTTTATGTTTACCTGGATGGAGCTGGAACATATTCTTCTTAGTAAAGTATCTCAAGGATGGAAAAAAATTTATCCAATGTACTCAGTACTACTATGAAATCAATATATAATTACCTACACATGCATACAAATGGTAAAACATAACCATAGTCCAGAAAGTAGAAGGGAAGAGGAGAGAGAGTGGAGGCGGGGAGGAAGGGCATTTGGGGGGAACCTCACCTAATGTGCCTGATGCAATGGTACGTTTCAAAACTATTAAGAGTATAATTATGGTGGATGTGTTACTTAGTTCAATGTACGCATTTCACATTGTATATCAAATCAATACACTGAACCCCATAAATGCATCAGTGTATTGCAATTATGATTTAATAAAAAAAAATTAAAGAATCAGATTTCTGAAAAGGAAGGATTCAGTGGGTTAGGAAAAGCAAATATAAAATTATGTCCTTTGCAACTTGATCACACTCATGAAGAAAAAATTCATCTATTTCTAATTCTAATTCATCTTTAAACAGTGTCTCCTTTTTACTGTTATTCAAAATGTAAATTTGCATAAATGTGTCTGTTCTCACTAGCTTTGTTGAATAGGCATTTAGTTTAACAAATGAGGCTTAATTTTAGCTATTCAAAAGTCTTTATGAAATTAGAGAATTTGTAAGATTAATTATGGTTACTTAGCTTAGTATTCAATGTAATACAATATTTGATTTCTTTTACCAAATTAAGCTGCTTTTTTTCACACTAAAATAAAATCATTGCATTGTTTTCTAATTATAAGTTTGTTGTATTTAAGATTTGCTTAAATCTTTTTACTGTGCCATTTTTATTGCCATTTGATTATTGGAATAGCACCATATTTTTATTCCTTATATTTGCTTTAAAAAGCAGTTAGATTTTTACATATTAAAAAATTTTAGTATTGGCTCAGTGCCTGTAGCTCAAGTAGCTAAGGCGCCAGCCACATATACCAGAGCTGGTGGGTTTGTATCCAGCCTGGGCCTGCCAAACGACAATGACAACTACAACCAAAAAATAGCTGGGTGTTGTGGTGGGTGCCTGTAGTCCCAGCTACTTGGGAGGCTGAGGCAAGAGAATCGCTTAAGCCCAAGGAGTTGGAGGTTGCTGTGATCTGTGGTGCCACAGCACTCTACCCAGGATGACAGCTTGAGGCTCTGTCTCAAAAAAAAAACAAAAACAAACAAACAAAAAAAACTTTAGTATTAATTAAACTAACGCTCTATCCTTTTTCAGAAAAGGGGCCCAAGATGGAATGTTGAAAAAGTTCGGAGGGATATCTTTTCTTTAGAAAAATTTAAGGGTAATTGGGTCCTGAGGGTTTAAATAGTTGATAATACAAACTTTTATAACAACAATAACATAAAGTATGTAGAATCAGAAAGGAAGAGTCCATAGACTTGATTAAAGAAAAATTTTCTTAGAATGTGCATGTTGTTCAGTATTGTAAAATATTATCCTTTGTGCTTATACTTTTAAACTTGGAAATCAATAAAACGTGAAAGGCAAATCATGCTGCAAACGTAGGGGAAAAAAGTTCCAAATGTATTAAACCTTTAAATGTAAAGAAAATTCATAGGGGCTAGAAAAGTAAATCTCAGGTTAGGGAGATTTTCTGCATATGAAATGTAGAGGCATTTAAGGAAAAGATTGGTAGGATATCTCTGTTTGATCAAAGACACCATGAACAGAGTGAAAAGGCAAACAACAGACTGGGAAAAGTACTTGTAATAAAACAAAAAGGATTTATAGACTCCTATAAATTAATAAAAGATAAATGAACAACTCAGGAGAAATATGGGTAGGAAAATAAGGTTTACAAAACACAAATGGCTTACAAACATAACAAAACTAATTTGACTCAATAATCAAAGAAAATCAGCTCAGCGCCTGTAGCTCAAGCAGTTAAGGTGCCAGGCACATACACCAGAGCTGGCAGGTTTGAATCCAGCCCTGCCTGCCAAACAGCAATGACAACTACAACCAAAAAAATAGCTGGGTGTTGTGGCAGGTGCCTGTAGTCCCAGCTACTTGGGAGGCTGAGGCCAGAGAATTGCTTAAGCCCTAAAGTTGGAGGTTGCTGTGAGCTGTAATGCCACAGGCCTCTACCCAGGGCAACAGCTTGAGGCTCTAAAAAAAAAAAAAATCATATTTAAACAAGTTATATTCATTCACTAGTTAGGTTGTTAAAAGAGCCCTGTATCAGTCAGGATCCAGTCAGGAAAACATCACACTAGGTGTATCAAACCTAGGGGATTTGTTACTGGGAATTGGTTACGCACTGGAAGGCTAAAAGAGCCCAAAGGAATACTGAAGTAACCCAGAAATTAGAAACTACATGAAGCCACTTCACTGCTAAGGCTTGAGGGACACAAGGAGGACTGTAGCCTTGGGCTGTGGAGGGGAAGCTATTGCAGGGCTAGTTATTAGCGTCTGAGAGTTCTCTGCTAGGCTGGGGGAGGGAGCGGTAGAAGGCCCTGAAGGAGTAGCTCCTACGTGCTGCTATTGGAGGTTGGTAAGAACAGGAATCAGCAGGGGTGGTTTTTTTTTTCTCTCATCCCCACTTCCACCTGCCAGTCTGTGCTCAGTACCTCTCTTTGCAGAACAAGACCCTAGCTGGGGTCTAGAAAGTATTGTTTGCAGACTCCCAGCCCCAATGTCACAGAGGCTTTGAAAACTAGAAACTGGATGTATCCATAGGTGCTTGTAACCAGTTTTGGTGATGGGTGTTTGATGAGATGGGCTTTTGCCTATGTTGTCTACGCTGAAAGAATAAATGGATTCTATTGTCTGAGAGGACAATTTGCTAAGACCTATGAAAATTTTAAATGTGAATTATCTTTGACTCAACAATTTTTTGACAGTCTACGAAAAGGAATTTATCCCATAGAAAATTTAGCCCAAGTATGGCGACATATATGTAATATATTTATGATGTTTCATTGTGATTATTTTATAATTTCAAAAACTAGAAATAGCCTAAGTGTCCATCATTAGTGGATTGACTAAATATATTGTGGTATGTCCATTTAATGAAAAACAGGATCATAAAAAAATAAAGAGTTTTACCTATGTTATTGTGTGATAAAAGCAGTGTTATATGTGGTCTGAAATATTTTGCCAAATCTAAGAGAGTCATAATGTTGAATCTAGTAAGATGTTTCATCTACTGCAAACTTATTTAGAGGTAATTTATACAACATTTCCTGTGGTGTTTGTTTTTTTTCTCGACAGTTATGAATGCAGGAATGAGGAAGTACTTCCTACAAGCCAACGATCAGCAGGACCTTGTAGAATGGGTAAATGTGCTGAACAAAGCTATAAAAATTACAGTAAGTATTTTTCTATTTTTGAAAATGTTTCAATGTCTGGAAGTAATCTTTATGTTTTACAAATATACTTACTGAATGTCTCCCGCTTATCAGTAGGTTTCATACTCCAGCTTTATTTAAAACACAGGTATTAGGAATGTGACTACATTTTCTTGTACACGGTGACTATCAGCTCTTTAATCAATCCATGAGTGCCTTTTTAGCCTACCGAATACCTAATAAGAATATATATTACAGTAGATCCTAACTACTGCTTGTAATGATGTTTCTAGATGGAAATGAACTTAGTATGTAGGGTTCTACCTTCAGAACATATATATGTATATACATATACATACATATATATATATATATACACACACACACACTTTTCTGGACTAGTCTGAGACTTCCTGCCACCTACCCAGGTCATAGAAATAGGCACTCATATCTTCTGAACCATGACTGGGTCTGGTGTCAGACAGGGTAGGAGTTGAATATAAGAGCAGGAAAGGGGAGATGAAGGCTAGAAATGAGGGGTGGGGATGGAGTCTGAAGAGTTGTACAGCCAGATAGTCCCGTCCATGTGCCCCTGAGGAGTCTGTCTCAGGCTCTAAACTTCCTCTCTCAACTGATTTCCCCCTGAGTTCTAGGCCTTGGTGCCCTCACCCTCCTTTCCACTGCTACAACTTCTTGCTTCCAACCAGGGCTTCTTTTCTTTTTGATTTTCTTTTTTTTGAGACCGAGCCTCAAGCTGTCACCCTGGGTAGAGTGCTGTGACATCACAGCTCACAGCAACCTCCAACTCCTGGGCTCAAGCTAGTCTCCTGCCTCAGCCTCCCAAGTAGCTGGGACCACAGGCACCTGCTACAACACCTGGCTATTTTGGTTGCAGCCGTCATTGTTGTTTGGCGGGCCTGGCCTAGATTCAAACCTGCCACCTCAGGTGTATGTGGCTGGCGCCTTAGCCACTTGAGCCACAGGCACCAAGCCTTCTTTTTGATTTTCTGATGAACATTAGCATTTATTATTTACATTGTGCCAGGTGTTAGACCAAAGGTTTTATTCAAATTATCTGAGAAAGTGAGACTTAGAAGTATTGAGTGACTTTTGCAGTTTTCCTAGCTGATAGGTTACAGAAGTGGGAGCCCACCCTGTCCGGTTTGTTGGGCTCTAAATCAAGAACTCTGAAGCGCAGTGCCTTACGGCTTTCTGAACTAAGAGCCTTCTCCTTATTCTTTTGTTCCTAAAGCAAAAAACAAACTTTACTCAGAGAGTTTCCTACTGATGATGACAAGCGAGTAGACAGGTTCTATTCCAATCACACCTCACCTCACCCTTTTCTCTTTACACATTTGTGGAGAAACACATAGTAGGTGCACCTGGAACAGGGTAGGGAGGGAGTTCCTATGTGAGTTTGTGTTGATTGAAGCATGTTTTTACGGAAGTACAGTTAATTTACTGATCCTAAGTGACTTATTCTTAAAGAACATTTGTCCTGAAAGTCAGCATGTTAGTCACTTGTTAATTTCCATATAAAAATGAATGATTCCACTTATTTTCACAGCACACTAAAGAGTTAATATAGCTAAAGCTGTTCTCAGAGTTAAGTCAAATTTTTTGTCTTGTACTAGAACAGCTTGTTACCACATGACAGAAAACGCCTACACGCTACATCTGATCTGTACATGAAGCCCAAGTTATTTTAGGTTTCTGCAGTTTCAGGAAAGCAATTTTTGGAAGTGATTCAGACATACATATTTTTAAAAAGTTTTAGTTGATTGTTTTTACCTCTTTTAGTAAATATTCCCTACTTGGAAAATTTCTTTAAGAAACAATATCTAGTAACTTTATTAGTTTCTTAGTGTTTTTTTTTTTTTTGGCTGGGGCTGGGTTTGAACCCATCACCTTTGGCATATGGGGCCGGCACCCTACTCCTTTGACCCACAGGCGCTGCCCAAGTTTCTTAGTGCTTTAAGAGAAAAAGTGAATTGTGTCGGGTCTTTTACCATTTGGGAGTTTCTTGAATTTCTGTGTCTAAGGTATTAGTGATATGAAACAGTCTTATACAGATGGCACTGTAAAGATTTTTAACATGAAGGAAAAGTGCATTAGGCATTAGGCAGCATTTTAAAGTATGTGGTCTTTTAAATAGCTTTTATGGTTCTTGAAGCTTTATTTTACATGACGAAATTTCAAGCTTTTATGGTAAATCTGTTGGCAAATGATTTTCATGTTTTTGTAATTCACATTTATAAAATATAAATACATGTAAGATTGAGAAATCCTTAGCTCATCAATAAAGTGATTATAACTATGTAAAGTGAATATAGAATTGACAGCACTTATTTAAAATCAACTTCAGATAAATACACATTTAATTCTTAAGATAGTAATGAAAGAATTTCCTATGCTTGAATAAGATACCTTTTATGTTAATTTTATCCTTTAAAAATATTATTGGGTTTAATTATTATACATATGCATTTTATACATTTAAGTGCACTAAAGTATGGAATCTCTAATTTGTTATACTTTCCTATGAAAATTGCTGATGATTTACATGTAGATTATTTGACAGTTTAAAGTTTACATTTTAATATATGTGCAGTTTACCTTTCTGTGAAATCACTCCAGATGACATTTTGGTTAACTATGTAATTTAGTGGTCTCCTGAGTACTATGTGATATATGAGCTTAAAATTTTTGAAAATCCAAAATTAGGACTTGGAGTTGTGTGGTTTCATAGTAGAGGTGCTTAGAGGTAGTGGGTAAGAAAATGGTGATTATTTAACTATTTCATGGTTATAATTTCTAGCCATTTTAATAAACTGTCCTCCCATGTAGACTGTCACAGCATCTGTGACTTTCTTTACTTTCCTTAAGTTTATGTGGATGCCATTTGAAATTCTTTTCCCATTGCAGATGCTTTTTGACTTACGATGGTTTCATGTCCCAATAAACCCATTAGAAGTCAAAAATATTCTAAGTTGAAAATACATTTAATATCTTGATGAACCCATTATAAAGTTGAAAAATCATTAAGTTGAGCTATTGTGTGTGAGAAAAAAATGTGCCTCCAACACTGATAAACCCATCATAAAGGTGAACCATTGTAACTGGTACCATCTGTGTTTAAAAACACAAAAAAGGAATAAGTGCAATAGTAGAGAAATCAATCTTGAAAGGAATGACGAGAATTAGATTTTACACGATGCTTTCAACTATTCATTTATATTTATAGCAACATAAACATGCTGGTCTCTGGTCCCTTATTGATTGTTAAGAGATATCGAAGATGTATACCTTGTACACAGCTTATTCCTAAACAGAAATCCACTATTTTTTGTGTATGTGTCTTTTTAAATTTAAAAATCAATATTTGATTTGTGTCCATAAGTTAGTCTTTTGAAGTTGTGACAAAAACTCTGTAAGTTTTATTTTTATTTAAATGGCAACTGGGAGCAAGTAGAGAATAGGCTGAATGTGTGACTTTGGTTCTAGCAAAATAGTCTATATGCCCCAAAGCTAGGCCTTCTACTTTACACTAAGATTTTTCAACCAGCAAATCAGATGTAGAGCTCTCAGAGAGGTGATAAGACCCAGGAGGTTGTTGTCTGAACATGATGGGTTTCCTCTTCAAACTCTGTCATTATTCTTGAACCGAACATCAGCTTTCTCTAAACTTTTGAGAAGTCTGCAGCATTTGCATTCATTTTACTCACAAATACTTAAATCTGTTTTGTTTATGTCTTTATTCTGTAGTCATTTTTAACTTTTTCTACCATCAGAATTTCCTGCTCTTAGGATGACATGCAAAATACCTGCCAAGAAGACATTTGTCTCTCCCTTAAAAAAGCACAGTCACGTAGGAAAGGATAGAAGCAAAGAGAAAGGGAGGAAAGGCAGTCGACAAGGAAACCACGCAGACTGCATGTCTGACACTGGCTCCCTGCCCAGTGCGGATGCCAAACAGTTGGCCAGTTTCAGGGGACGGAGGGGTCCTCAAAATTCTTATCTTAACAGCTGAATTTAGACTGACTTTTCATTCAGAGTTAACTATAATTTTTAAGAGAGTTACCTATATTTGTGGGTATTTTGCTTGTATTTTTCATGTTCTTAGGGGATAAGATGAATATGATTTAGATAATTTTATTGTAAAGTATAATTCTAAGTATTAGATTCTAACATTGGAATTAGGCTCTTTTAGCATTAGATTTTATTATAAGGACAAATTAGAAGCAGTGGGGTTAATAGCATAAGCATGGATTTTTAATACACTGTCATTCCTTTTTTTTTCCTTTCTTTTTTTGTTTGTTTGTTTGTTTTTTGAGACACATTCTCACTCTGTTGCCCAGGCTACCAGGCTACAGAGCTGTAGCTTCAGCCTAGTTCACAGCAACCTCAAACTCCTGGGCTAAATCGATCCTCCCACCTCAGCCTTCTGAGTGCTGGGATTACAGGCACCCACCATGGTGCCTGGCTAATTTTTCTATTTTTAGTAGAGATGGGTTCTCATTCTTGCTCAGGCTAGTCTCAAATTCCTGAGCTCAAGGGGTCTTCCTGCCTTGGCCTCCCAGGGTTTAGGTTTACAGGCATGAGTCACCAGCCCCGGCCATATAGTCATTTCTGAAAGAAATGGAAAAACCAATATAGGTT
This sequence comes from Galagoides demidoff, assembly GCA_963574575.1. Taxonomy (NCBI): domain Eukaryota; kingdom Metazoa; phylum Chordata; class Mammalia; order Primates; family Galagidae; genus Galagoides; species Galagoides demidoff. Next base: position 1,650 of record CAUYQV010186834.1, on the reverse strand, counting down.
TCAATATATTTTTAGGGCGATATTACAGGTTTTTATTGGGGCGGGGGAGAGTTCCATGTAGAGCTAAACTCTCAACTTCTTGAGACAATACTACCTTTCTTCTGGGTCAACCTCTTAGCAGCACTTCTTATCTAATACAGTTAAATAGATAATTTTCTCTCTGGTTTCAAATTCTTAATGCTGTTTTCTATTCCTAGATAACTGAGCCATATTTTCTCTGTCAAAATAATTGAAACACATGATGCTATTCATTAGAAAATACAATAGACTTCTTTAGCAAGTTGTTTAGAGTGTAGTATCCTTCTAATTTTATTTGACAAATAAATTTCTGTCTATTATTATGTTGCCTTTAAAAAGTATAGAATTCACTTCTTTTTTTTTTTTTTTTTTTTTTGAGGCAGAGCCTCAAGCTATCCCTCTGGGTAGAGTGCTGTGACTTCACAGCTCACAGCAACCTCCAACTCCTGGGCTCAAGCAAGTCTCCTGCTTCAGCCTCCCAAGTAGCTGGGACCACAGGTGCCTGCCACAACGCCCGGCTATTTTTTGGTTTCAGCTGTCATTGTTGTTTGGCTGGCCTGGGCTGGATTTGAACCCACCTTAGGTGTATGTGGCTGGCGCCTTAGCCACTTGAGCTACAGGCGCAGAGCCTAGAATTCACTTCTATTCTTTTTCTTTTTTTTCTCTTTTATTTCCACCAGTGACTGGCATTGTCGTATGAATATGAATGAGAGGCTGGAGGGTTGGGCCTCAGAGGAACCATCTGAAGGGAGGTAGAGTGGAGAAAGAGAAATTTTAAAAAGCCACCTAAGAGACAAGTCATTTATATCCATCGATTATGTTCGTGTGGATTGGAATTTACTACATCTCATTCTTGTATACATAGACCCTGTTTCCTCAATATTTTGCAAAAAGATTGTTTGTAAATTCTTGTCTGCCCTGTATACCTGCTTATCCACAAACCTGGCGGGAGCAGCAGCATATGAAAAGAGGTTTGGGAGCAGTGTTTCTCAAACTGCGGTTTATGAAACACCTGCCTCAAAAACACCTGGTATTCCTGCTGGAAGTACAGTTTTGGGGGCTTTACTGTAAATTTATTGAATTGGAATTTTTGGGTATGAAGCCTAGGACTCTTACATTTTTAATAATGTTCTTGGGTGATACTTTATGTATACTAACTTGTGAGAAGCCACACCGCTTTGGGGTCATACTAACAAATGCTTGCATCTTTGAAATACAATGTGAATGGTGTCTTCTGTAGCTCTGCCAGTACCCTGTTAACAGGGCTTAGCCATGTGACACGAAAATTATTTAATTTTAAGGTAAATATTTTTATATCACTACCTTTGTGATTGTCAGTAGTATTTGTCATAATGTTTCTGAAAGACTGCAAGATCCCTGGCTTGGCGCCTGTGGCTCAAGCGGCTAAGGCGCCAGCCACATACACCTAAGGTGGCGGGCTCGAATCCCCAGCCTGGGCCCGCCAAACAACAATGATGGCTGCAACAAAAAAATGGCCGGGTGTTGTGGCGGGCGCCTGTAGTCCCAGCTACTTGGGAGGCGGAGGCAGGAGACTCACTTGAGCCCAGGAGTTGGAGGTTGCTATGAGCTGTGATGCCATGGCACTCTACCCAGGGGGATAGCTTGAGGCTC
>CAUYQV010186833.1:0-24859 GCA_963574575.1 Galagoides demidoff | reverse complement strand
TACAATTTGAAATATTTTCATCAAACTGGTTAACATAGACTTTGTGTCATTTACTTAGTTATTGTGTTAAAACATTTATGCTCTAGTTCTAGAAATATTCACTTGTACCCTTGTTAGGCTTCATTGTTATTTTGTTTTGTTTTCTGTTTGTTTTTGAGCCAACCTCTCGCAGTTGCCCCTGCTAGAGTGCGGTGTCCTCTCTGTGGCTCACTGCAGACTCAAAGCTGTGGGTTTAAGAGATTCTTCTGCCTCAGCCTCCCTAGGAGGGAGTAAAGGTGAATCTCACCAAGCCTGGCTAATTTTAAAAATATTTTTCTAGAGATGGGATTTTTTTTTTTTGAGACAGAGTCTCAAGCTGTCACCCTGGGTAGAGTACTGTGGCATTACAGCTCACAGCAACCTCAAACTACTGGCCTTAAGTGATTCTCTTGCCTCAGCCTCCCAGGTAGCTGGGATTACAGGAGCCCACCACAATGCCCACCTATTTTTTGTTATTGTTGTTTAGCAGGCCCGGCCTGGGTTTGAACCCACTAGCCTGGGTGTAAGCCAGCTCCCTACCCACCGAGCCATGGGCCGCCCTCTAGAGAAGGGATCTTGTTATGTTGCCCAGGCTGGTCTCCAACTCTTCTCAAGTGATCCTCACTCTTCAGCCTCCCAGAGTGTTGGAATTACGAGCATGAGCCAATGAGTAAAAAATCTACAAATCTAATATTTACTAGAAGGCTTGTTCAAATCATTTTGATAGGTTGAAATATTAGTCCACAAGAAAAGAACAAGAGATTATTATTACAGAGGATATAAAAATGTGTTCCTGCATCTGACAGCAGGGCAACTAAACCAACTATGTAGCAAGACAGCTATTGCCTTCTTTCTGAAAGCTTTGTATCATTTTGTATAGTTTTAATCATATTTTTTAAAAAAACATTCCTGGTTTGAGAAATTTCATGCTTGCTTATTGGAGAGTTAAGGTGAAGGACCACGGGCCAGGTCCAGCCAGCTAGCCCTTCTCTGTACTGGGGACTTCCCTCCATGGTCCCACCTGCCTTCTCCTCAAATGGTGTTCCCAGAAGCCAGGTACTCTTCTCTCAACAGTTCTGGGCTCCAGAGGAGGGGTCACATGAGAAATGAGGACCTGACCCTGTTGGGGGGTCCCTGCACTGGGCTCTAGAATGCTCTGTGGGACCTTCAGGGTTGCAGTATGCCACCCCAATAGGAGGGACTTCCTGCACTCAAAATCTCAAGGCAGTGTCAGATCAGGTAATCTGCACCCATGGCATGCCTTCTAAGATTTCGTGTGTGGTCAGCCAGGTTTGGGGATATGTCGCCTGTAACGCTTTGTTGACAAAATTCTGAATCAGAATTTATAGACGAATGTGTCCTGACAAGAAGACAGCAGGAGAAGCAGAAATGACTTAGGACTAAGGAAAAGAAGAGATGACCCTGTTCTGATCATCTGATGCTGATAAGAAGGCCAGGGACAGGGGTCAGCATCTGGGTGGAACTGCAGCTGAAAGTCTGAGATTCTGGGGTCTCCTTGTTACCTCCTTGGTCTTGGGGGTTTGAGATGGAGCTGGGATTGGCAGCACCCGCAGCACCTGTTAGTGGCCCCCCTGGGCAAGACAGGGAGGGAGGCAAGTGACAGCTCAGGGGGTTTTGGTGTGATGGGGGCCGTGGCAGCAGCAGAGGCAGGGGGTGGACGACAAGGTGGGACCCCAGAAACAGTGTGGAGCCAGTAGCGGGCTCTGGCTACTGCCTGTTTCTTGACTTTTTCTGCCTTTTCTCCAGATTATGACAGATTTATCTCTTGTCCTTCCCTGACCCCCACTCCTAGGCCACACCAGGTACAGGAAAGAGAAATGGCATAAAGAAAGGAAGTGGCCCCCATACCACCCCAATGAACATTCTTTGATGAGGAAGACCCAGGCATATTCCTGGGTTAATAAACACTTTAATTCTAGAGTTCCAAATCTAATGGCAGGGACACAAGTACCTATTAATGAATTAACAACAGACCCCAGTGGTCAGTCGCAGGCACTCTCTCACCTCTGGGCCTGTGTGCCTGCCACTTCCTCTGCCTGAAACATTCTTCTACAAGGAATTCCCATCTAAGACTCACCACCACCCTCCTCTGAGCTGTGGGCTCAGATGTCACCTTACCAGAGAAGCTTGTTAGGACCACCACAGTTGAAACATCCCTCTCCATTCCTTCCATTCCCTTTTCCCAGTGACCATTATCACCAACTCTCTCTTTCTCTCTCTCTCTCATACACACATTTGTTTTCCCCTTGTCCCTCTATAGAACAATCTTCAAGAGGCCAAGGACATTGCTGTGTTCCCTGGTATATTTCTGATGCCTATGACAGAGCCAGCATATAGTAGGTTCTTCATAAACATTCTACAAATAATGAATGAACTGATTGAATACCTACTATGTAATCGCTACTGTCCTGGCCAATGAGGAGCAAAGGAAAAAAAGAGACAAAGTCCCTGTCAGTGGTAAAGTGCTTGTGTTTCAGGGTTGGAACTTTCCTCTCTTTCATTTCTATTCTCTCCCTGACCTCCCCAATGTAGGCTCCAAATTCTTCACCTTTCTTCTCCTTCATACACCTCATCAGTCCATCTTACCTCTGCCCCACCAGCTCCCAGCTTCAGCCTACTCCAGGCCCCTCAACTGCAGCCTGGATGCCTGATGAACAGCCTCTACTCTCACCTTCTCTGTCCCCTCAAGCATCTTCCTAAGGCCCATGAGCCTGGAGTGCTTGGTCCCCACCCACCCTTCCCTCTGCCCCATCTCCTGCCACTCAGCTGCTTCCCCTGAGCCCCAGCCACACTCCCACTCAGGCCCTGGGCAGGAAGGCCCAGCTTGCCTCAGGGCTTCTGCGCCCACCATTCTCCCTGCTAGGCCTTCCACTGGGGGTCTGCAAGGCCTCGTCAAGGCCCTCTCTTGATTTCCAGACCAGAGTAGCAGCCCATGCACACACTGGCCACTCTATTAGCTTCCTATACTCTTGATCACTAGCTGAACTTTTCTATTTGCCTGGACCCTTGGATTGTCTTTTTCCCTTTCTTAAATATTATAAACTCCAGGAGAGCTGAGACTCTTCCCTCTTTTACCACTCTCTGCCCAGTTCCTAGTGTAGTTACACCTAAAACTATAGAACTTCTAGAGGAAAATCTAGAAGAAAACTTTGTTTGTGATCTTAGATTTACCAAAGAGTTCTCAGATATAAATAAACAAAAGCACAATCCATGAAAGAAAAAAATTGATAAACTGCACATCAACGAAATTGAAACTCCCCTTCCCCCCAAGGACAGTATTAAGGGAATGAAAAGATAAGCCACAGACAGGAAACAATATTAGCAAAAATCACAGGGTAAGCAATAGAACAAAGGGCTTGTTCCCAAAATACATGAAGCACTCTCAAAGCTCAACAGTAAGACAACAGACTATACTCTCAAAACCATAAAATAAAGACCAACTAATATAAAAACAAACGAAATATTTTAATAGACATTTCACCAAAGAAGACATATGGATAGTATAAGCACATAAAAAGATATTCAAATCATTAATTATTAGTGAGATACAAACTAACACCACAAAAACATTGCATCGCATACCTATTAAAATGAATAAAATCAGAAGAACTTTTAATATCACGTATTGACAAGTATGCAAAGACATGAAACTCTCATAACATCGGTAGTGAGGATGCAAAATGATACGGCCATTATGAAAACATTTTAATAATTTTTTTTTTTTTTTTTTTAGAGACAGTCGCACTTTGTCACCCTCGGTAGAGTGCAGTGGCATTACAGTTCACAGCAACCTCCAGCTCTTGGGACTTAGGTGATTCTCTTGCCTCAGCCTCCCAAGTAGTTGCCACAACACTCAGATATTTTTTTGTTCCAGTTTGGCCGGGGCCAGGTTCAAACACGCCACCCTCGGTGCATGGGGCCAGCACCCTACTCAGCAACCCACAGGTGCTGCCTGATTTTGGCAATTCTTATAAAGTTAAACATACACTTTCCATATGACTCAGCAATCCCATTCCTAGGTATGAACCCAGGAGAAATGAAAATTACTATTCATAGAGTAATGCGGGTGCAAATGTTCACAGCAGATACCAAACTGGAAACAATTCAAATAACCTTCAGTGGGTAACACAATTTGATATATTTATACATTAGAATACTACTCAGCCACAAAAAGAAAAAAACTCTATTAATGTATGCAACAACTCTAATGAATTACAAATGGAATGTTCCACGTGTATGTTCCCTTTACCTGACGTTCTGGAAAAGGCAACACTAGAGTGATGAATAGATTAGCAGTTGCCAGGAGCTGGGGTGGGTTGAGGACAGGAGAGAGTCAAGGGAATTATTTAGGGCGATGAGACTGTTTTCGTTTCTTGATTCTGGTCATGGTTACAGGACTATATGCATTTATTATAATGTCATCAAATTGTACACCAAAAAGATTGAATTTTATTTTGCGTGAAATCAATACATGTAAAAGTAAGAATAAAAGTTAAAATCTGTCATGGAACCAATAAGATAACAAATGGGGGGGGGTTGGTATACATTTCTATCCTCTGTTTTTGGTGGCTTCTAATTTTCCCACTTTTCCTAGATTCATATTCCCTGCTTTGTTGCCTTCTTTTGTATTGAATTCCCCCCTTGTTCCTTTCTGTCTACAAACAGTTTGGAAGTTTTACACCATAGTCCTGTTCAGTACCCTAGACTAGTACCATCCAGCAGAACTTTCTGCAATGATGGAAATACAGTAGAACCTCTGTAAGTTGACCACCCAAGGGACTATAAGAAACTGGTCAATGTGTGGAGGTGGTCAATGTGAGGAACTTCCATTAAGTACATGTGATGCATGGCTGTTCTATGAAAATTAGGTCAACTTAAGGAGGTGGCCAATGTAGGGAGATGGCCAACTGTGGGGGTTCTGTGTATTCTGCATTTGTACCATCCGGTATGGCAGCCACGTGTGGCTTCTGAGTACTTGACATGTGGTTAGTGCAATGAGGCTCTGCATATTCCCCTTTTTTTGCTATTTCATTTTAGTTTAGCTGAATTTAAACTTAAATAGTCACATGTGGTTAGTGATGACTGTAGAACAATGCAGCCCTGGATGTTTTAACACTAACATTTAACAAAGTCTATACTGAATCCTTCCTCCTAAATAATACAAAGATGAAATCTGTAACTATTTTTCTTTTGCTTACAGAATAAAAATCCAAAATACCTAAGCATGGAGTTCAAGGAAGTAAAAGGTATTTCAGCCATTTTCCCAAAAGCTATTATACCTCTCTTCTGCATTTTAGGAGCCAAAAGTGTATATGGAAATGAATTTGCTCCAGCTCGAGTATATCTGTAATGGACCACTTAGTCACAAGATTTTGCACAGGAAGGGGTGAGCTACTTAGCTTGGGACAGTTATATGGCAAGGAGAGGTTTTCTCAGGACAGACTCATTGTCTGGATAGTGGAGCATCTGAAATTACTGCAGCTCTACTGTCACTGCACAGAAAGTCAGCCAGAGCATCACATGAAGGGCAGAGCATAGCACTGAACACTCAGGCAAGTCCTGGAAGAAATTAAAAGGCTCTGAATTGCAGCTCTGCGGAACTCTGGTCTGTTGACTCATGTGAACCAGTAAATCCACTTTATTATTTCACAATTAGAGAATATTTTTGCTGGTAGAATAAAAAAAAGAACTCTTAGAGATACAGAGCCCACTGTGATTTTGCACTGTACTACCTTATCAGTATAGAAAGCATTATTTGCCTATCACATTCTTAAATTTTCTCTATGTACCACTGAATCCAGGTGTATTGTTCCCTAAATATGTTTTCACATGTACAATGACTTTACTCAGGTCATTGCCTCATCCTTGAACCAATTACCTGGTGAAAGGTTATTCATTCTTTTTAAAAATATAATTAATTGTTGATATCCAGAAACATGTACATAATTAATGTAAGTGACTTGAAGTTGAATTTGAAGATAAGAATACATCCATGTATTCCATGAGGTCATCACCATAGTCTATAAACCTATCCATCACCTCCAATAGTTTCCTCTTGCCCTCTTGTTTATTGTTTTTGTGATAAGAGCACTCAACATGAGATCTGCTACCTTAGCAGATGTCTTCATACATAATACAATATTGCTAATTAAAGCATGATGCTGTACAGGAGATCTGTACAACCTTCTCATCCTGCACAACCTAACTTTGTACCTTTTAACTAATACCTTCTCCTCCAGCTCTCGGCAACCAACTCTCCTTCTTCTAGGTTAACAACTTTAGATTCATTATTCATCCATTTTCTTTCTCATAAGGCACTGCTTTAATTTCTTGGGTCTGAATTAAGCATTCTTCTCCCTGTACTCTGCAATCACTTGTTTATATCTCGATTTAGTATCATCATTGTGCACAGTTTGAGTAAAATAGTGTGGGTCAAAAATCACTCTGGGAAGTCTGACCTCCCGGGTGCAAGTCTTTGCTCTAATGTCCATTACTTCTGCAATTTTAAGCAAGATGGGCTTCACTGTCCTCATTTATAAAATAAGGATGATAAAAATATCGACTGCACAGAGTTTTATTAAGTATTAAACATGATAATCCATGTGAAGTGCCATACATAACTCCAGCTCATATTGCTTCCTCTGTGAACATTATTTTGCTTCCTCTGTAAACATTTTCATTTTTTGCCTATTGTTTGCTAGCCACCTGGTTGTCTCCAGACATTCTTAGCATTGTTAATTTATACACTACCATTTTGCTTTTTATAAGCACTTACATGTGTGAGCTCTTCAAATATATTTTAATCAACACAAAAGAAGGGATTATAACTACCATTCTTAAAGAACTTATCCCTTCCAAGAACCTAATATGGTGCTGTGGTCAGAATGCTGATCCTAGGAGGGGGTGTGGAAAAGTACGTACCTTTAAAACTTTGGGTCCGGCACTCTGTCATTTTTTGTAACTATGAATGATTCGTTCTTTTCAAGCTCCATGAAATCCATGATGAGTTCAAAAAGAAGGTAACTAATTTGTACTAATGGGTAAGATGGAGAAACAAGGATTGAATTTACTTTCTCACTTCAATGACTAAAAAAGCAAAAATGACAAGATACACAAAATGTAAATTTTCAAACACTGGATGTCAGGCAGCACAGGACAGTGACCTCTGATCCTGAGATCCAGGCTGGTGGGAGCTTGTAAGGTAAGGTGATCAGATTTTAACTTTGGTAAAGCAAGACACCATTGACTGGGGTGGGGTGGGGGGGGTGGGGCCTGACAACAATGCAAACTTTGATAAGCAGTTCTCAATAATCAGTTCTCAACAATTCTTTGTTATTATTAAAGTTTAACATTATAAAATTAACAAAAATAATATAAAACTCATATCCTGGTGAAATAGCCACATGGCAGACAAAAACCGTATATTCCCTTCCTGTTCTCCCATGTTCCCTAGCTTGTCATGCATTCTTTCCAAAAATTGGGACTTTTTAAAAATGCAGCAGGATGTGGGACAAATTGTTAGAAATCAGGACTGTCCCACCAAAAGTGGGACGTCTGGTCACCTTATTGTAAGGCACAGTGCTAGAGGGGTGAGCTCTGGCTACACAGAGAGCCAGAGGTCTGCTGGGTCCCCCTTGAGATTTCAGGTAGATGGCGATCAGTGCAAGGGTGTGATGGAACAGCTGGAAGACAGGAAAAGAAGTTGCTAAAAGGAGCAGAAGCTCCTACAAGCCTGAGAACAGTTTTGGTTCCCAAAATTCAGGCTAGAAAATTTTATAATTTGTGCAGTGTCAGGTGGAGGCCTCAGAATGGTGTTGCTTCCACAGTGGGACGAATGAACCCTAGACCAAAAGCTTCTCTGCTCCCATCTCTCCCACCTAATGAAATTTAAAAGCATGCCTTGAAAGTGGAAGACAAATTCCAAGTAATATAACCGTGCACTAGAACAAAACCCAAGAATGTGGGTAGGAATGTAAAAATTTCTAGCATTCAAAAAGTGTGAAATTAACAAAGCTTAACACCCAATCAAGAACCACCAGGCAGGCAGTGCCTGTGGCTCAAGGAGTAGGGTGTGGGATCCATATGTTGGAGGTGGCGAGTTCAAACCCAGCCCTGGCCAAAAACTGCAAAAACAAACAAACAAACAAACAAAAAAAAACCCACCAGGCATAAAGGGGAGCAGGAAAATATGACCCACAATGAAGAGAGAAATCAGTGAATAGAAACAGATCTAAAAGTGACACAGATGATAGAACTAACAGCCAGGAACATCAAAACAGTCATTACCTTGGATTTCTGGCCAAAATGGATCAACAGGGACAGATTTACCCTCTAGTCTGAAAATAAAACAAAATGGGCGAAATAGATGAAGCAAAAGCTTGTGAGGAACGGGATGTCATGCAGTTCAGGACAGGGGCAGATGAGGTGCGTTTCAGTGATGCCCCCCCTGCTGAAGACCTTGAGAAATTCCAGGCCAGGGTTCACTAAGGGCATCAAGGCAGAGCTGCTTGGAATTCCAGATTTGAGAAGACAAAGCTGAGAGACCAGGGTGGCAGGAGACAGACCAGGAGAGAGAGGCTCGCACGGAGACAGAACTATGGGTGCAGCTGTGTACTGATCAGAAAGTGAGGACGCTTCCCAAGGCCAGGGAAGCAATGCCCCAAAATGATTAGAGGGGGCAACGTCCCTGGAACCCTCTCCCTGCACCCCTCCTAGGTATCTCAGGATCCTCATTTGTAGATTAAGGAGTTTGGCTCAGATCAAACTTGTCTGGTCTTGTGAATCACCTCTTCCGAGCTTTATAAAAAGGAAGATTCCAGTCCCACCCTCAAAGATTCTGATTCGGTATTAGGGGGGTGCGATTATAGAATTTGCACTTTTACCGGCCTGACCCTTTCTCCTTACATGAGTACCGCGCTGTTTGGAATAGCTGCCAAGAGTGTGTACAATAGCCTTTTCAGGAATAAAGCTCTTGGCCTTTGAAATTGGGGAGCGGGAGTGGGGTTCTCATAGGCGTAGCTGAATCTCTCCCCATCCAAACCTTTAGTCATTCTGCCTGCCGTCGATGCCAACAGCACCCCTAAGAACTCCACGACTCACTCAGGACCAAAAGGCTCATCACCCGCGGAAGCCCAGCGTTTGCGGGATCGCGCGGGGACGGCTGCACCGGCATTGGCGGATGCTGCAGCCTGCATTCACCTCACTCTCTCTGAGAACTTTTCCCACCTGCTAGCGCAAGCCCTCCCAGACCACACGCTCTGGCCTATGGACAAAGGTCCCGGAGGCTGTTTTCCCCTCCCTGGACAGTTACTCATCCACTTTGGAAGCCAATTGGCGCTCCAGCCTCTGAGCAGAGCAGCAGGAAAAGACTAGCATGCCACCTCATCGCGCCCGCTGGGGAGTCAAAAGGATGGACTCCGGGGTGAAGGGGCTGCGCGCCCACCCACCTACTCTATTTATTCTGATGACAAGGTCCGGGTCTCGGTGGCAATCCACTCTCCTTACACAGCCACCGCCAGCTTCCGTGTCCTGGGACAAATTTTTAAGAAATCATTTCCCTCCTTCGCTTTCCTGCCCTGTGGTATCCAGTTCCAGGAGGCGGAAGGAGGAGCTGGACCAGCGCTCCACCGACCCGGGGGCTGGGATCGCGGTGGGGCGCTGTCTCGCCTTTCTGGGCTTTGATTACTCAATGAGCGAGGGCAGCGCAGGGAGAAATCGCCGCCTCCGTGTTTCATGCGCTGCCCGAGCTGCGCTTCTGCTGCTGCAGGATGGGCGGCAGCGGTGGGAGCAGACCCTGCAGGGGTCAGGCCCAGGACCCTGCTGCCGGCGTCCCTCTGGACACGCGTCCCCAGCCTCTAGCAGGCGACACGGCCCAAAGCAGGCTGCAGCCCGCCCAGGCGGTGAGGTATAGTGACACTTGGACTCCCTGGCATAGGAGTCGTCTTTACAGGGAGGCTGATGCAGGCATGTTCGGGAACCGCCAGCCCCTGGCTGGTCCTGATTCCCAGGACGCGCTGATTTACCACCTGCAGCATTGAACTATTTTGATGGAACTACAGATCAGGCATCCCCAGACCGATTTGCAAGGGACTTGAGGAAACATTTTACTCTCTTTCTGAATAGGAGCAGAAGCCTGGAGCACTGGGTGCTATTTTTAATAAGCTGGTCACAGAAGTGAAGAATATACATGTAGTTGACCAAGATTTTGTAACTCACAGAACAAATGCTCACGTAAAAGCTGGTGTTGATAGAACAATTACGAGCACGATTCCTAACTTAATGTAAAATAGACACAGAGAGGCTAAAATCACTGCTTAGATTCCAGGATCTCTGTGGGGTTTGGAAAGAGTAAATGGCAGAAGTATACTTGGGAAAATCGTATCAAGTTAAAAGAAGAGAGGAGAAAACATAAGATAGCTTTTTGTCATTTCTGAACTCATCTGAGAGTGGACACGAGACCAGCACCGTCATACTCATCAGTATAAATAAATCCAGGAGTAAATCCTTGCTGGAGGGCACTTGCTGACTCTCTTTTTGTTGTAGAATCTGGAGAAGTTAAAAAGCTGTGACAGGCACAGATGGCAGAGAATGGTGTTGTCTAAAAGGACTGACATCTCCGGGGACAGAATTTGCCCTGCAAAGAAACATAACCTTAAAAAGCCTCTGTATGTGCCACGAGCTCAAAGTACCTTCTAGGCCCTGGCAAGGAGTCTGCATTTTATTACACATGCGAAATTTATTCTAAATAGAGGATTTCAATCCCTATCCCCACAGGTAGGAGAGGTAAAGGTCAGGCACAAAACATGCTTCGGTAAAACTCAGTTATGGTTCAGAGAAAGACGCTGTAGTCTTGCCTTCTCGGCATCTTCTCACTGAAGGTATTTATGAGATGGTAGAAAATGTGCCGGTTAGTAGCCAGAAAATCTAATTTCTATACCTGGGTTTCCCTCAGAAGGAGGAAGTGAACCCGATGGCTGACTACCCTGTCCCCACACTGTGTCCATCCATACACAGAAAAACCAAGGATACTTACAGTTAACTCTTCTTGGTTGAACTTCTTATCCAAATCATGTCCCAATTTGGCAACAAGTGAAGAATCTTGAGAGGCTGCCAGTTTTGATGTATTGTAAGGATAATGTCTTGAGAAGCCCATACCTAGATCTGGCATAGAAATATTTTCCTATAGGATCTATAAGTAATGGACCTCAGGTGTATTGAGGATGAAAACCAGTTACATAGCCCCGAAGAGCTATTATGATTAGCACAGCGCTCTCATGTCAGCATGGTCTGCTGCAGCCAACCAAACACCTTGCTGGGGCTGGGTGTGAAAGGCAGCACTTCTGACGGGAACGCATGCGCTCTGCCAGCTCTTTCCTAGTATTGCATCATCTTATGAACTTGAAGTTGGGTTAAACCCTATTTTATCCTGTCATCATGTAATTTGTTAATCCCAACCTGAAATCCCTGTCTGCTGGTCATCGGCTTCTTACTAGCTGAGAGATCTGGAACAGGTTAGGTTACCTTCCTTATTTGCACCTCAGTTTGCTCATGTGTAAAACAAGAGAAAATAAATTTTGGCTTAAAATATGGGGTTGGAGGGCATCAGTGCTGATGAGTCCAAGAATGATATTTGTGGATTTAGAAGACTTTGGGAATCATATTCTTGTGTGGGTCAAAAAAAGATATTTGTGGATTTGGAACCCTTTATATATTGTATCAGCGTTATATTTACATATAGAAAATACTGGAGCCTTGTAGCCAAATAGCAAATAAATAGATAGAAACAGATAATGAGGAAAAGAAACAGTGGTGAACAAAAAAATATAGCAAATTTTATTTATGTAGTTCAGTCTAAATGAACAATGATAGACTCTTGGGAAATGTGTAATGAATGTTTTAAGAAGGATTCTTAAATAGCAGTGACACACCACAAGGAAAATTCTATGATACCTGGAGCTAAAACACCCAGGGTGTGAAGAGAGAGTAGAATGGAGAAATGAATCTATTCCAAGATAACATCTTATTGAGGTACAGAAGGAAGCTGAGGGAGAACTGCTTCTACTTTACTTCATGTAATAGTAAAGTAATAGTAAATAGTGTTCAATTATGAGCACTCGGAAAAATATTATTGATTGTATGAAAAGGTAATAAGGGAACCAAATAGATAAGTGAATTAATTATTATTAATTAATAATAAGTGAATTAATAACAGTGGTGGAAATAGTCCCCTTTGAAAAATTATTTTTTGAATATACAAAGTGTATACTTTTCAAAAGAAAAAAATAGCACATATAGGGGAAATAACTAATTTTCACCCCATTCCCTAGACATCCAGTATTTTTCCAGAGGTGATCTATGACTATACAAGTATGATAACCCTTTAAATGTATTTTGTTGGGAGCTAAGCAGTTCTTATAAGAAGAATGGCGAGCTCGGCGCCTGTGGCTCAATCAGCTAAGGCGCCAGCCATATACACCTAAGGTGGCGGGTTCGAATCCCCAGCCTGGGCCCGCCAAACAACAATGATGGCTGCAACCAAAAAATGGGCAGGCATTGTGGCGGGTGCCTGTGGTCCCAGCTACTTGGGAGGCGGAGGCAGGAGACTCGTTTGAGCCCAGGAGTTGGAGGTTGCTATGAGCTGTGATGCCATGGCACTCTACCCAGGGGGATAACTTGAGGCTCTGTCTCAAAAAAAAAAAAAAAAAAAAAAAAGAAGAAGAATGGCTTATTTGACCTGAAATGAAAAGTTTACCTTAGATATATTTCTCAGGACTAGTATTTAGGAGGTCAGAGAATTTGCTCAATAAGGGCTCACAAAGGCCCTGTAACACATGAGTTTGGGAGCCCAGGGAGATAAAGATTTAAAGTAAAGTAAAATCAGGGGACAAAGAGGTTAGCAGAAGGGTGTGTGTGTGTGTATGTGTGTGTGTGTGTGTGTGTGTGTTGAGGCAGGGACAGGTCTTTGAGAACTTCCTGAAGGCTGCTAGTGAGGTGTCTGTCATGATCTCTGGGCCCTGGAGTGAGCCCTTAGGAAGATACAATGTACTGAACTTATGGATTGTAAAATACTTTTATTATCACTCCTGGACATCATTGCTAAATTTTTTAAAAATCTCCCCCTTGAGCACAGAAGTTACTCTAATCATGGTGGTGTGGCAAGGCTTATTTTCCAAGAGCTTCCTTTGGACTGACCCTAATTTTTCCCTTTGAGAATAGGAGCTCTTTCAGGGTGAGGAAGGAAGGAAGGAATTATCCCTCCTAACCCATTCCCTCTTCCCCATTCAGAAGACTCTAAAAAGGCCCAGCAAGTTTGCCTTCAGAAATAGCCCACTGGGATCCATGAAATTTTAGGGCCGCCCTACCCTTGAGTTGATTCCTTTAGTGAAGGTAAAAGAAAAGACAGTGCAGAAAGAGTAAAGAGAGAGACTTCCAGGTGGAGCGGGGTCAGAGTGGGGAAACACGTGTCTGTCTTCTTGGTACTTATAATTATGTAAAATATTGGAAAAGACAAGAACAAAACAAAAAACTAGAATAAATCTGTCATAGCAGACAAAAATAGAAATGGCAGTCCTTGCGCTAGAAATGAGAGCTGTTGAAAAGTAAAAACAAAAATATCTTTATGGCAGAAGCAAGAAGTGGTGGCAAGTGGCCTGAGATATGCTGTTTTGGTGGCCCCTGGGGTCAACCTCTATCTCCTGTCTTCCTCCTCACATTCCTGCCTGCCCTAAGCAGTATGTTGGCAGCTGTGGCATTTATCCGCAGGCTGCAGGTGGTTATTGGCTACAGATGTTCCCAGTAGGTAGCTGATGACCCCAAGGAAAGACCAGGAGCCTTTGGACTTAGAGGTAAGTTAACAGCGCTGTCCTTGTGGAGCATTTCTCTCTCCCAGGGCCCCTGCTGGCCAGCTATGGACGGGCAAACACGAATAGGAATGCTCAAATACGCAGTGGGCAGATAACCCCAAATTACCACAAATACCAAGTTCTAATGGTATTGTGTAAATCCAAATTATCTTTGTTTTTTATCTGCTTGATCTGTTGCTGACAGAGGTTTTCTGAGTTCTCTCTCTTTTTGTATGCCTGTCAGCTTTTGCCAGACATATTTGGTAGTTCTAGCATTGTGCTGTGAGGAAAATTAATGACCTGTCTTGTGGGATGATTCTGTATTTAGGAGCTGTTCGCCTTAAGTTCTGTTTTGCCTGGTGCTGATGTTATTACTTTGTGTGCAGTTTAACATTCATTTAGTATGTATTTTCCTACACTTTTAACCCTCATGTGTTATTTATTTCAGATATACTTGCTTCGTAATGCACTGAATTTTTGTATGCCCTCCAAACTCACGTGTTGAAACTTTAACATCCAGTTTGATGGTATGTGGCAGTAGAGTCTTTGGGAAATACTGTAATTAGGTCAGATGAGGGTGTAGCCCCTATGATGAAGTTGGTGTCCTTCTACGAAAAGGAAGAGAGACTGAACTGACTTTCTCTCACTTTTTCTCTTATACCATATGGTATGTAACAAGGATATAGAGGATATAACAAGATAGCAGCTACCCAAACCAAGAGAAGAGGGCTCAGGGCTCAGAATAAAACCTACCTTGGCAGAACCTTGATATTGGACTTCCCAGTCTCCAGTACAGTGAGAAATAAATTTCTGTTATTTAAGCTACTCAGTCATGGCATTTGTTTTATGGAATTTAGAGCAGACTAATATATTCATGCTTCTTGGACTTCTGTTTTTAACCCAACAAGAGAGATAGATATATTACTGGGAAACTAATTCATCTATCTTTATTGTGAGTATTGATAGTTTGGGATTTATTTACACAATTAAAAAAAATTCTTCTTCCTCTCTCTCATGTTTTCTTGTTGTTTCTTTAATACAGGTATATGATAAGCTTTGGGAATCACTGTCTTAATGAGGCTACATAGGGCTAGATAAGGGAAGCTGGCCTGCACTCAGAAAATGGGCAGAAGGGGGAGAGTGCCAGCTGGGCTTTGCTAAGGCAACTTGAGCCCCAAGCACTGAGTGAACATCCTTTTCTGGATACAGGACCTGCCTGAGGTGCTATTTTGAAATAGGCAAATTTTATTTGCTTCCTCTTTTTATTACACTGACCATATTCACACCTGTGTTTTGAGTGCCAGAATACAGCTGTGTTCACAGAACCCTATGTCCCCTAGTTTATTTTTTATCTAAGACTTTTCTACCCTTCAAAATTCAAAATGATATGTTTCCTATCTATCTCAGACTGTGCTTTCATTCAAGTTCATATAGCAATAGCCAGGTCTCAGGGGTTTAACAGCCTGCATGGATTGATTCATGCTAAGCTATATCAGAACTACCATAGCTGTCTAAGATGAATTGAAATTAAAAAAAAAAAATGGAAAGGGCTCATTAACCTACAAAATTCTTCAGTTGTTAGAATTGCAAACTTTTAAATCATATTAAATTTAAACATTAAATTTTGTGATGACTTTTTTTATAGAAAGATGAGGGTGATTATCAGTTTTACACTCAATGCTAATCACATTATGATTTCTTTACATGTTTATCTACATCTAAATAATCAGAAAGAATGACACCTCTGAAGTTTTTTTTTTTTTAATTTTTTGAAACAGCTGTAATGTCCATAGTGGTTCAAATTCCAGTGGCAGTGTAGCAAGGCAGTGTCAAACAAGATCATTATTATGTCTGTTTTGTTCCTGAAGTATATAATTATTATAGTTTTTTGTAGATCAGGGAATCTGAAATGGTAATATAAATTTTCAATTATAAAGTTCTTATAACAGTGCCTAGCATGTGTTCTCTGCTTTGTCTGGATTTTGCCACCAATTTTTTTGTGGCATTCTAGCACTCTGGGGGGCTGAGGTGGTGGATTGCCTAAGCTCACGAACTGGAGACCAGCCTGAGCAAGCAGGAGACTCTGTCTCTAAAAATAGCCAGGTGTTATAAACGGCACCTTTAGTCCCAGCTACTTGGGAGGCTAAGGCAAGAGAATCGCTTGAGCCCAAGAGTTCGAGGTTGCTGTAAGCTATAACACCATGGCACTCTACCAAGGGTAACAAAGTGAGATTCTGTCTCAAAAAAAAAGAATTCTTATTCCCAGAGGTAAGACCTGCCCAGGCTTTCTAGTTACATATTTACTGGTGACCTGTTCTTTCCAACACTTATGTATGTTGAAAGACTATACTCTCCCCTGCTTTCTGCCCTGTAAGACTATAAGCTCCTGAAGAGTGTGGCTGTTATCTTTTAACTTCTCTGTGTTTCTGGCGCATCATAAACACCCACTACACACTGGTGAGTGGGCGAAGCTACTTTGTGACTTCTGCTTCCATATTAAGAGAGGCTTGCCTGAGATGGCTAAACAGCTTCATTGTTTAAACAAAGGGAGCTAATTTCTGGTGGATAGCAGATCCACTGATGCCACCCACATGTGGCTGCAAAGAAATCATGGTGCATCAGAGATCTGTGGGCTTTTTCATTCTCTTCCAGTACAGAGGCATAAACTGGAATAGTCTTCTGACGCAGATACTTCATAAAAGACCCTATCAGCTGTGTCACTTTGCCTGTGCTTTGATATCTTTCTACAGTGTAGGCCATTCCTGCCTCACAAGAGGACTCCAAGCCCACCCAGGAGATGGGGACCCCGTCTGGGCCCAGCAGACAGTACGCTGGCAGCTTCTGTAGACACTCCTGGACGTATCGCAGGCTCCTCTCATTCCCACCTGGCCTCCAGCTGGCATTTACCAGCCCCGCATGAGACACGTCCAGTCGGCAAAACTTAAAATTGGGATCACCGCTGTGGAAAAGAAAAACAAAAACCTTTATTCACCCCCCCTGTAATTTCTGGAGAGCATTCCATCCCACAGCTCCCAGGCACTCCTTGTTTAAAGCATCATTATCGCAAAGCTGCTCATTTTGAGCCCTGACCATCTTTATTCCTTCTAATGAGTGAGTTCATCCTCTCACGCCAGAACTGATGCGTGTGCATTGCGAAAATACATAAGGAAGAACACTCAGGAGAAGCCGCAGGAGTGATGAGTACGTGTTCTTCCTACCTCTCACGTTCATCCTCTCGGGGGCCTGCCTCACAGGAGCTTCCAGCCTTGCTCTCATTAGAGACTTTGAGCTTCAGGATATCGTCATTTATATAGAGGATTGCCTTCAAGTACTTCACCCTCACTGACTTTGAAAACGCAACTGCTCTTATCCCCTCACCCAGACTTTCTTGACAACCTGGGAAGAAAGCAATGTTGTTGGTCATTGAGTTCTCACTTCAGCGGCTGCCCACCCCTGATTAATAGCTCACCGCAATGGCTTAGAAGTGCTCAAACTTGGGCTTATACCAGAATCAAGTGCAGCACATTACACCACAGATTGCTGTCCCCCTCTTAGCAGCCCCAGAGTTTCTCAGAATTTACATTTTTTCGTATGTTCTCAGGTCATGCTAATACCGTTAGTTGAGGACCCAATTTGAGAAGGACTGCTGTTGTCTGTTGCCTCTGACTGGTTACCTTGGATTCGAAATATCTGTCCCCAGTTTATGACTTCATGATTTTCCAGGACTTCTGGTACTTTTTGAGGAACTTTGGTGAACATACGATACACGTTTCTGTATAGATCCATGTCGTCGGTCATCTCCTATATAGGATAGTGAGAGGTCCTATCAATTCCCTTGAACTTTTTCTTCACTATTTGCTTATTGAAATTGTCAAAAAAAAAAAAAGAAGAAGAAGAAAGAAAGAAAGAAAAGAAAAGAAAATTTTAACAGAGCCCTTGATGGCTAAAGTTGGGCACATGGGTAATGAAACCTAGGCCTATAAAGTAAAGCTGACTTTTTGCCCAGGAACTGGAGTTTGTTAAATATTTCACTGACAGGTTATAAGCCTGTTTAGCTGATGGAGAACAAAGACAGGACAGAATTGGTTACCTTCCACCAGCTGCATATGTGCTTTATGTGCAGAGTGCCAATCAGAACCGTAAGAATGCAAACTGTTGCTTCATTACCCACTTCTCCCACCTTCTGTGCCACTCAGATCCTCCTGCTGCAAATATATATATACACTGTTCCTTGCGACAGCTACATCAGGACACATTCTTGGTCTATAACGAGTCTGTGTTCCCACACTCAAGTCCTTAAATTTGGCTCAGCATAGATCTAAGGATGATTTCTCTAAGTTCAGGGTCTATTATTTCACTCTTCAGCTGACGAAGTCTAGACACCCAGTACTATCACCTTGTGATACACTTTGAAGTTGGGTAATGGGATGCGTGCATGTTTGTTCTTTTTGTTTAGGATTGCTTTGGCTAGTCAGGCTATTTTTTGGTTCTATAAAATTTTTAATTTAGTGAAAAATTATACTAGCATTTTGATAGGCATTGCATTGAATCTTTATTGTATTGTTTCTGTTCATTCTGACAACGTTGATTCTTATGATCCATATGCAATGGGGTATTTTTCCATTTGTTTGCGTCGTCTATGATTTATCAGTGATCTGTAGTTTTCCTTGTAGAATCTTTTATCTTTTGGCTAAGTTTGTTCCTATATATTTTATTATTTTGGTAGTTGTAAATGAGATTGAGTTCTTGATTTAGTTTTCAGCTTGATCATTCTTGGTGTGTAGAAATGCTATTTTATGAAACTTAGCTGAATTAATTTATAAAGTCTACGAGTCTTTTGGAGGAGTCTTGACGGTTTTCTAGGTATAAAATTATATCATTAGTAAGTAGAGATGATTTGACTGCCTCTTTTCCAATGTGGATGCCCTTTATTTCTTTCTCTTGCCTGATGGTTTTGGTGAAGACTTACAGTAATGTGTTGACTAGGAGTGGTGCAGTGGACCACTTCTTCTTCTGTTTCTTATGGGGAACACTTTCAACTTTTCCCCATTCAGTATGATATTGGACGTAGGTTGATCATATATTGTTTTTATTATTTTGAGGTATGTTTCTCCTATGCTATTTTTTAAAGATTTTTATCATAAGGGGATCTTGCTATCTACTGGATGACTTTTCTGCATCTATTTAGATGGTCATAAGGGTTTTGTTTTTAATTCTTTTTGTGTGGGGAGTCACATTTACTGACTTGTGTTTGTTGAACCATTCTTGCCTTGGGGTGAAACCTATTTGATCATGGTAAATTATCCTTTTGATGTGCTGTTGGAGTCAGTTTGCTGGTATTTAGTTGAGGATTTTTATGTCCATGCTCATCAGAGTTATGGATAGGTAACTATCCATAGTTATGGATAATTTTACCATAGTTATGGATAATTTTAATTTTTTGTCATATCCTTTCCTGGCTTTGGTATTTGGGTGATACTGCCTTCATATGGTGAATTAAGGAGGATTCCCTCCTTCCACATCTTTTGTTAATTTTCCCATTTTTTATGTTTAAACCTTTTTATTAAATCATAACTGTGTACATTGATGCATTTATGGAGTTCAGTGTGCTGATTTGATATACAATGTGAAATGCTTACCTTGACCTGATTAACACATCGATCACAATTATACTCTTTTCTTAATAGTTTTGAAATGTACCATTGCATCATGCACATTAAGTGAGGTCCCCCCAAATACCCTCTCCTCCTTCTTACTCCCTCCTCTGCCTTCTCCCCTCTCTCTCGTTTTCCCTTCTACTTTCTGGACTATAGTTATGTTATATCATTCATATGAATGTGTCGGTGATTATATATTGATTTCATAGTAGTACTGAGTACATTGGAAACTTTTTTTCATTCTTGAGATACTTTACTAAGAAGAATATGTTCCAGCTCCATCCAGGTAAACATAAAAGATGTGGAACAGTATCTGTAAGATTGGCACCTGTTCTTTGTATGTCTGGTAGAATTCAACTGTGAATCCATTGAGTCTTGAGATTTTTTTATTGGGAAATTTTTGTCATGGATTTAATCTTCCTACTCAATATTAGTCTATTCAGTAGTTCTGGTTCTTCTTGGTACCATAGCAGAAGGTTGTCCTAGTGGTGTGTGCATATGTATGTAGGATTATTATAACCTCTTGCTTAAATAAATCCCTTTATCATTATAGAATGATCTTGTTTGTATATGTTTCACTGTTTTTGATCCAAAGTCTTTTTTGTATAAGTATAGCTACTCTTGCTTGCTTTTGATTTCTGTTTTCACAAAATCTTTCTTTACCCTTTTACTTACGGTCTATGTCTTTATGGGTAAGGTGAGTTTCTTATATGGGGATGAAGTTGGATCAGATTTTTATGCATCCTGCTGATCTATATCATTTAAGTAGGGCATTTTATCCATTTTACATTCAAGATTAATATTGATAGAGGAGGGTTTATTCTTGTCATATTGTTCACTGAGTTTTTGTTTTATACATCCTTTGTTTCTTTTTCTATTTTTGTCTTTGTGGTTTGATGAACCACAACTGCAACCGTGTCAGCTCAAACTCAGAGCATGGGTGGGTACAACCTAGCTTTAAACTCCACACATGGCACCGTGGGACTGTGAGCAGAGGGGGTGGGGCCCTTCTCAGGCAGGCTGCTCGGGCAGAAATGTGATTCCTACAGCACCTGGCTACAGGATGGTGGGCACTTTCCCAGTTGCACGCTGGGCTGTTTCCTTTCCTTGTCCCTCCCTAGGCAGGTGGGGATTGCAGTCACATCAGCCCAAACTCAGCCTGAAGATGAGGCACATCTCAATATCAGACTCTTAAGACAGTACCTTGGACTGGTGTCCAGAAAGGCTGAAGTCCCACCAGGCAAGCATCATGAGTAAGAAACTGTGGAGAATACTATCCACTCAAATCTCAGACTTAGCAGCCTACAGCAGAGTGGTGGGGACTGTCTCAGGGGAGTGTGGGAGTGCCTGACACCTCTGTGGCTCCTCTGAGCTGCACAGAGGCTATAGGCACACCTACAGTTCCCTGGTATTTAGACTGGCAGAGTGGGGCCCAGCTTCAACCAAGCTAGGCTTGGATGCCTGTGGGCTTCCATATGGGTCCCTTTCTGGAGCAGAATCTCTGTTGAGTCTCCAAACAGCTGCCTGTGTTAGGTCCGACACTTGTTTGAGTCAGGGGGGCTTCTTGTAGCCAAGACCGTAAAAGTCCATCTTAGAGAGTGGAGCCCTAGGAGTTTCTCTTTTACTGTTTCCCTGAGTCCAGGAGCTTTTCCCAGTTCTTTACCAGGCCCTGGCCAGGCAAGTTGCCCTGAACCCTGTCCCTACCCACTTTTGGTGCTTCCTGCTACTTCCCAGGTTGTTCTCTTCTAGACAACCTGTTCAAAATGTGAGAAACTACTTACTATGCTGGTTCTCCTCTATGGAAGAGGCACATACTCCTTGTATCTAGTCAGCTATCTTGAACCTAAAAGTTAAGTTTTAAATGGCAAAAAAATAGAGAAAAAGATAAAACTTCTGGTAAGGCATTTAAAGAAAAAACATGAAAGGAAAAGAGAAAATGAACATCATAGAGTAGTAGAGATGAGGAAGGAATAAAAGAGTTAGAAGGTTATGTGCTTCTCCAAGACAATAAGGCAATATATTTACTCATAAAAGAAATGTATGCTGCCTCTCAGTAATGAAAGAAATAAAAAATTTCAACAAATAGAAAAAAATAGAAATGAAATTAACTGTTTACCATTAAAAAATGTTTAGAATGTAGAATGGTCAGAATGAGTTTATTTTACTTATTATTATTATCATTATTATTAAAGACCATGTCTCACTCTCTTGCCTGAGTAGAGTTCTCTGGTGTTCATAGTCACAGCAACTTCAAACTCTTGGGCTCAAGTGATCCTCTTGCCTCAGCTTCTGGAGTAGCTGGGACTACCGTCACTCCGCCACAATGCCCAGCTAATTATACTTTTACCCTAAAATTCCTGAGCTCAAACAATCCCTCCCATTTTGGCCTCCCAGAGTGTTAGGATTACAGCATGAACCACTGTGCCCAGCCTTTACATTTATACTGTATATAAGCCAAAAATCAACGCATAATTTAATACTAGACCATGGTAACAGATGGAAAGATCCCAATCTCAAACCTGGTAAAAAGATAATAGGTCTGGTGTCATTTAAAAGAGAGATAAGATTCACTTCTGGGGAGAATGTAGGTAAACAGTTTTTCCACTTACTAATGATGGAAATAAAATTATGGTCATCTTTTGGGAAAGGAATCTATCATTGCCTACCAGACTTAAAAAGAAAAAGTACTTTCACTTGGCAACGACCCTTTTGGAAATCATTCATTATTGAGAAAAAGCTCCAGGATGTAAAGACATGTATACAAGGATGTTTACTGAAGCATTGTTTACAATGGCAAAGAACTGTGGGCAACTGGAACCCAACAATAGCAGAATGACTGGCTCAACTGCAATTTACTGTGTGGAGCTTTGCAGCTGAGTTAGTGCCATATTGATTGACCTGAAGGGATGTCCATAATACATAGGTTAAAGGCAAATTTAAAAGTGATGAAAGAAGGTGTGGTCAATGTTACTACCTGTGCTAGTATAAACAAGGATACTGATTACCCAATGGGTAGGAAAGGAGAAGAGAAAGGGAGGTGAGAGGTTATTAACTTCTTAAAACAATGCTGGAGCTTTCCACTTTGTATAATCAGCATATGTTACTTTTGTGATTAAAAATTAATAAAAAAAATTGTTGATTTTTTTCCAGATAAGTTCTCCTGTATCCCACCCTTAAAGGTTTGGATTCACATTAGATTAAATTTTAATACCAAAAGGACCATCGTATGCTATGGAATTAGGAAAGGTGAGTATATGTCAAAGCAAATTGCACTATTTTACAATCTTTCCATTTTTTGTCCTGTTTGTATATATGTACAATAGCGTTTCCATTTTTAATATTTTTATTTGTTGACTCGCTTTTAGAAAAATCTTAACCTTGTTCAAGCAAATGAAAATATAAAATCATGATTTTGTTGCTATAGTTACATTGCTAAATAGCTAGAAAGTTATTGAAATAAAAAGAAACATTTGACTACCTATCGTTATTTAGCATACCACACTTTGAAGAAGTCAGGCTATGGAATCTAATCAACCTAGCTTTAATCCTTGAATCCAAATTGTCAGGAAGCCAGGAGATAAAATGAACAATCCTAGAGAAAGTGCCCAGAAAAAGTATGTGGGGAGTGGCAGGCCCTGCCTGGTTCCCAACCTCTGTATCCCTCCTTTGCTCAAGCTATGCCCAATCCTGGTCCAGGTCATAAACTAGTTTTGACCTGGAGTAGTTTAGCATTATGAGGGACTCAGCTTCTGGACCCATAATGAAGCGGGGCTGGTAATTGGTGACCAGCTTCAGTTCACCAATTCGATGTGCAGGGGAAGTTCCTAGACTCTAGGGCAGAAATTGTCCTAGGTTTGCATTTCAGCTTAATCATGTGCTCCTTAGTGTGATCTCAGCCATAACGATGGTAAATAATACTTACAACTGTGTTTTGTATACTAAATATTTGATACATATAAACCTATATAATCTTCTGAAGAAGGCACTCTAATTATTCCCATTTACGTATGATGAAACCAAGGCTCAGAGAAGTGTTTGTGGTGGTCAGCTAGTAAAACTGGCAGTCACCTGAATTTGAATTCAGGTGGGACAAGGCTTTAACACTCGGTCTCCTGAAGCCATGTTCTTTAATATTTCTCAGTGTGGTTTTCTTATTCCTAAATTGGAGATGTTATTATTATCATTACTTTGTGAGACAGAATCTTGCTATGTTGCCCTGGTAGAGTGCCCTGGCATCACAACTCACAGCAACCTCCAACTCTTAGACCTAAGCGATTCTCTTGCCACAGCCTCCCAAGTAGCTGGGGCTACAGGTGCCTGCCACAACACCCAGTTATTTTTTTGTTGCAGTTGTCATTGTTGTTTAGCTGGCCCCAGCCGGGTTTGAACCCAGCAACCTCGGTGGATGTGGCTGGTGCCATAACCACTGTGCCATGGGCGCCAAGCCTAAATTGGAGATATTAGTGCTCACTTTATAAGGTTGTTCTGAGGATGACATTCACTAACCAGGGAGGTGCTACACAGTTAGCACTCAGGAATCATGAGTTCCTTCCTGGTTTCTAAAAGGCAATTTTTGCTAGAAGACATCTGCCCTGGTTTTTGTTTCTAAGTCACTGTTCTAAAATCCCCCACACTCACCTTTTCCTCTTGGTTTACGTTCTTTCAGCCCCTACAGCTGACTCCTGCTACCTCAGAGCGTCCTTAGTCTCCCAGCGTTAGCCTTGTCTTCCCATAACCTTCCTCCGCCTCCACCATCCCTCACTTACCCGGATGAGTCCTGTGCTTGGAAGGGTGGGGATATAGTGCTCCGTGAGGTGCCAAGTAGAGGGTCTTTACAATTCTTTAAATTTTCTATCATCTTACAAATGGCGCTAGTGAGTCCTTTGGAGCTGCCTGGCCCCACTTGTCACTGAGTGCCTACCTGTTTCTGGGGCCGGACAATAACCGTCTGGTACTCAGGCCAGGAATCCACCAGCACCTCCATGTTGAAGGGGTTTCCATGATTGATGTAATACACAGAGCCATACACCTGCAAGAGGAGCAGAGGGACTAGCAGAGGCTGGGGTCTTCAGAGATGGGGACCTGGATGTGATGAGGAAGAGAGAAATGGAGGCCAAGAGAGGGCCCTAGGCCTAAGTCAGTAGTGGTAGTCAGATGAGCACTCTCTCTAGAACCATTTCTTTTTTTATTTTTTTGAGACGGAGCCTCAAGCTATCCCCCTGGGTAGAGTGCCATGGCATCACAGCTCATAGCAACCTCCAACTCCTGGGCTCAAGAGAGTCTCCTGCCTCCGCCTCCCAAGTAGCTGGGACCACAGGCGCC
>CAUYQV010186824.1:0-26606 GCA_963574575.1 Galagoides demidoff | reverse complement strand
AATCAAAAGAATTGAAATTCTACCTTGCATCTTTTCAGACCACAAGGCACTAAAAGTGGAACTCAACTCTAGCAATAACGCTCAACCACAAACAAAGGCATGGAAGTTAAACAACCTTATGCTGAATAACAGTTGGGTGCAGGAAGAAATTAAAAATGAAATTATTAGCTTCCTTGAGTATAACAACAATTATGACACAAGCTACCAAAACCAATGGGATACAGCAAAAGTAGTCCTCAGAGGAAAATTTATCACTTTAGAAGCCTACATTCGAAAAACAGAAAAAGAGCACATTAACAACACACAAGCCATCTGATGGAATTGGAAAAAGAAGAACAATCGAAGCCTAAATCCAGCAGAAGAAAAGAAATATCCAAAATTAAATTAGAGATTAATGACATTGGAAACAAAAGAATCATTCAGGAAATTAATGAAACAAGGAGTTGGTTTTTTGAAAAAATAAATAAAATAGATAAGGCCAGACTAACTAGAAGTAAAAAAGTAAAATCTCTAGTAACTTTAATCAGAAATGATAAAGGGGAAATAACTGATGTTATTGAGATACATGAGATCATCTCTGAATACTACCAGAAACTTTATGCCCATAAATTTGATAATGTGAAGGAAATGGATCAATATTTAGAATCACACCTTCTCCCTAGTCTGCAATTTTTTTCTGATCCTGCTATAGTTTGCCTCTTCACTGTGTTGACTGTATTTTTCTCTTTACCTGTGTTATTATTATTATTACTATTTTTTTGCTAGAAAGATAGAGAAGCTCTTTAGTTTAGCCTAATATTATTTGTCTATTTTTGCTTTTTTTGCCTGTGTACACTTTGGGGTCTTTTTCAAAAAATTATTATCCCCTTGTGTTTTCTCCTAGTATAATAGTTTCATTGTTTTGTGTCTTACATTTAAGTTTCTAATCCATTTTGAGTTAAGTTCTGGATATCGTGTAAGACAAGGGTCTAATTTCGTTCTTCTGCAGGTAGTGATCCAGTTACACCAACGATTTGTTAAAAAGATTGCCCTTTTCCCAATCTCTGTGTATTAGCTGATATGTATGAATTTGTTTCTGTGGTTTTTATTCTGTTCTGTTGATTTATGTGTCTTTTCCTTTGCTAGTATAAAACAGCTTTGGTTACTACAGTTTTTTAGGATATTTTAAAGAAAATTAGTCTAATAGCTCCATTTTTCCCCTCAGGATTAGTTTGACTCCTGTGATCTTTTGTGTTTCCACTTTAATTTTAAGATTTTTTTTTTCTATTCCTGTGAATAATATTATCGGACTTTCGGTTGACCTTACCCTGAACCTGTAACTCTCTTTGGGTAGTACGATCTATAAACACAGGATATATTTCCATTACTTTCCTCTTCTTCAGTTTCTTTCATCAACATTTTATAGTTTTTATTGAATATATATTTTATCACCTTGTTAGAAATTTATTCTTAAGAATTTCACTTTTTATAGTTACTCTTAACAGAATTGCTGTCTTGATTTATTTTTCAGATAGTTTTCTATCTAAGAGGTTTTGATGTCATCTTTAGGTTTTTTTATATATAAGATTATGCCATCTGCAAATAGATACTTAACTTACTCCTTTTTATTTGGATGCCTTTTATTTCTTTCTCTTGCCTAATTCATCTGGCTAGGATCTCTAGTACTGTATTGAATAGAAATTGTGAAAGTAGACATCCTCGAATTGATCCAAATTTTAGAGGAAAAGCCTTCATCTTTACCCCATTAAGGAAAATGTTATCTAAGGCCTTGTTATATAGTATCTTTATTTTAGTGAGGTATATTTTGCCAATACCTAATTTGTTTAGAGATATTTTTTATCATAGATATTAAATTTTGTTAAATTTCTCATTCTGCATTTGAAATAATCATTTTTTTCTGTCAGTCTGTTAATGTGATGTATCGTGTTTATTAATTTGCACATATTGAACCATACTTGAATTTCTGCAATGAATCCCACTTTATCATGGTGAATGGTGCTGTTGAATTTAATTTGCCAGTGTTTGGTTGGTTGGGGATTTTTGCATTTATATTAATCAGGAAGATTGGCCTGTAGTATTTTAATAGAGAGTACTTTAATCATACTTATTAAAAGGTTCATGAATGTTTTCAGATATTTATTCAAAGACAAACCTTTCAATAGTATAGGATTGGTGGAAAGTAGTAGTAGTAGAGGCTATGTTTCCCTAATATCCCATTTTGGCCATCAGACTGATTCACACAAATAAAATATGACCTAAGATGACCTGGAAGAGGAATTCTCCACCATCTGTTTGTCTGTCTGCCTAGTGGAAATTATTAACCAGACAATCTTGTACACATTTTCTTAAGGATAGAAAAGCTACCAGCCAATTTGGAATATCCATTTGGATTGTCATCAGTGGTCTG
This sequence comes from Galagoides demidoff, assembly GCA_963574575.1. NCBI lineage: Eukaryota > Metazoa > Chordata > Mammalia > Primates > Galagidae > Galagoides > Galagoides demidoff. The sequence goes on along the minus strand of CAUYQV010186824.1, from coordinate 24,199 downwards.
CCATCATATTTTAAGATTATGAATTTTAAGAATTATTTATTTAAAAGTTTCCTAAACTATTTGGGTTGTTACAATTTTCAAATACAATACTCATAATCCAATGTCTCTTGCAGAATTTTGGATGGAATTGGAGACCATTATCCTAACTGAAATATCTCAGGAGTGAAAAAAGGAATAGCAGATATACTCCCTTATAAGTGGGAGCTAAAAAGCACATATATAATTATAAGGCAGTGTAATGTACATTGAAAACCAAGATGAAAGGAGGGATAAAAATGTCCCTATCAGTACAATACATACCATTCTGGTGACAGGTATACCAAAAGCTCTCACTTCAGAATTTACACAATTCATCCATATAGCAGAAAACACTTGTACCCCCCAAATCTATTTAAATAAAAAAATTAAAAAGATAAAAATACCATATTTCTAAACAATATATATCTTTTGTTTGTGTATGCATATGGAAGTGTAATGGAGGGTTTTTCTATTTTTTCATTTTTCTTAGATTTTGAGGCTTTTCTTAACTTTCCCACAAGCTCTGCCATGCACTTAAAGAGACATTGTAGGTTTACAAAATCATTACAGAATATAATATTACCCCAGACCTTAGCCAGAGGCTTTTCCTTGTTGCAACAATGGGGGCTAGTTAGCTGCCAATGTGAGCATATCTTGCTCTGTAAACTTATATCTTGTTCTTACTCTGTAAAGCTATCTTTCTTGTCCTCAATTAACTTTGTTTCATGTTAAATAAATAAGTCACCTAATCCTAAGGGTTACTTCTAAAATAAGAAAATAAGGATGTACGATTCCAGAATGTAACAATTAAGGAAAAAGCCCCATAATCTAAATAAGTACAACTTAAAAATAGAAAATGGCCTAATAATTGGCCAATAGAAAAATCCTATATATGTCAATAATCTCAGGAAACTCATATCCCTATGAAGACTTGTATACACATGTAGCAATATGGAAAACTGGTTATCCAGAGAAACTTTCCAAGTGAAGAATCTAATAAAGTAATTCATTAAATATTAATCACAAAAGATTGGTGACAAAATGATAGCAGTGACAATTGTTCAATATCTTTGAATTCTCACATAAAAACGAGTAATAAAGTTATTTGGCATAAACAAAAACTCATGGATAATATTTATAACAAACTGAGATAGCAACTTATCCTCTCAAAATACAAATTAATTAAATAAATCACAAAAAAACACAAATCCCACATGGAATGCATCATTGTTTGACAGAAGGCAAAGGGAATCTACAAGGAATCTGATGGACCCAAAAGCAGTAGAAATCTCTGTCGACTAACTTGAGAACAGTTGCTGAAAAGGTTATGGGGGGAAGGGTTGCCTGGTGAAATATTGTATGGGCACAGGGTCTCCACAGTAGTCACTAAAAGGCTAGATGAGCCTAGACTTTAAGAACTTCCTGGACTGACTGGCTTCCTACCAAGACAGAACCACACACAGGAGAAACTGCTGGGAAAGTGATAATAATTGAGAAAACATGAACAACAAGTAAAAAAAGAAAGAAAAGATCTCGATAAAAGTATGGCAGGCAGCTAAGTATTGTGGCAGGTGCCTAATTACCAGCTACTCAGGAGGCTGAGGCAAGAGGATCCCTTAAGCCCAAGAGTTTGAGGTTGCTGTGAGCTATGACAGTGTGAGCTAAGGACAACACTCTACCAAGGACAACAAAGTGAGATTCTGTCTCAAAACAGAAAAAAAAAGCATGATAGGGGTAGAGACCTAGAAAATCTGACAAAGCAGGTTACTATTCTTTTATATTTTTAGAAAACAATGCAAAATATTAAACTGTCAAATTAGAAAAGTGTCTGACCGAAGACTCTTTCAAAAACTCCTGAAAAATAATTTTACATAGAAATAAGCAAACAATAATCATCAAGGTCAAAATCTATACATTATTATTGTCTTAAATAATATGAATAAGATGCACAATAATATCCATACAAAGAACAAAAATTTTAAGATGAGTTATAAGCTATTGAAAAAATGATATATAACAGAGTAACATAATGAGAATTGAAGAAATTACCACTCAGGATAGTTAGAAACAAAAGAAAAAATTACTTATTAAATGACGGCTAGAAGAAACACAAATAAATAGAATAGAAAATGTACTTAATGTTTTAGAATATTAAAAGGGAAATCTTAAAAGATCAAAAGAAAGAAATATATTTTAAAAATTCAATAAAAGGTGATAGTTATTGAAGATAGACGATGTAGATCCAAAATATCATAATAGCATTTCCTGAAGAAGAAAACCAAACCATGATTAAAAAACAAAGACAAGCTATATTTAGCAAACTTTCCCTAAGCTAAGAAGAGAAAAAGGAAATCCATTTTGGAAAAACACACAATGAGTACCTGAGAATTTTGCTGCAGAACACCAACACCAATACTTTAGTCTATTAAAATCTTAAACTGACAGAAAAAAAAGCTTTAAAAAAATTCATGTGGGCATTACTAGAGCGAATAACAAATTATATCAAGACATTAACCTTGTACAATTTACTAAACGTGAAAGGGTATTTATGTGAGTCAGTTATAGAAGGAAATCTAAGAAGTTAACTCAAGATAAAGAGGCACATAAAAAGTACACGCTGCTGCTAAGTAAAGAGTCTTAAAAATGCTTCAAACACTTTTTAGTTGATGAAAAGATGGTTAGCTAACAAGACATTGCTGGACCTCAGGAGGAGGCTTAGACCTTCCTTGCTCTGAAACTTTCCTGTTCTCTTTGGATCTTACTCATCATGGTCAAGCCACAGCAAAAGGAGAAGCGTAGGTGGAAAAGAGAAGGGCTTCACTCTTCAGAGCTGAGGAAGAGGAAGCCACCAAAGACACTGGGATGGGGTGACAAGTGCAGTGGGGATCCAGGAGGTGGCTGTGCCCTCAAAGCAGAGAGCTACTTCAATGGAAAAAGGATGAACGCTTCTTTGAAGGCTGAACATAGATAAGGAAGTCAAAGACTGAGAACTGGCCACTGGATTTAGTAAAACAATTTTTGTTGGTGACCTGGTGTAAGAGCAATGTTAGTGTCTTAGTAGAGCAAAGGCCTCATTAGAAATGTTTCAAGAAAAACTGAAAAAAGAAATAAGCACATGTCCTTTCAGCACTTGCTGGAGAAGGAAGTGAGGCCACATGAAATATTCCTCTTTGTTTTGAAGTAGAAGACAAGAGAAGAAGAGGAAAGAGAGAGAAGATAAACTCTCAGTAAGAAAGACAAGTGTCATTTTTAAAGGGCGTCTCTGTGATTGTTTAAAATGTGAATAGGTAATTATCCAGAAGCCAATACAAGGAAATTTTAATTTGGAGATTAGTATTAATAAATTATTGATTCCATTTGACAATTATAGATCAAATGACAGATGAGTTATTTGACTCGGTAAGTGATAAATCTTACCCCGTCCTCCTTCTTTAATTAAATCTTTATATCAAAATGTTAATTTTTAGATGGCTATGAATGAAAAAGTCACACCTCCATATTATCTATTTTTTTACAACCTAAAGAATTTAGTTTCTTTGGCTTAGTTTGTTTAAATAAAACACTGAGTGTTCTGCTTTTATTTTCCAAAAACACAAAGGGTTTATTCCAATTCCACTCTTTTAGCTAAATGCCTGGGGTATTAGAGACCCCAATTATCCTGATTTGATTAATCCACATTTTGTGACTCTATTGAAACATCATGTATACCCAAGAAGATATACAACTATTGCATACCCTTAAGAGTTTAATATGTATTATTGTATAAAATTGTTCAATAAAGTGGTTGACACAAATGAATTCACTCAAAAACATGTGCCATGTTCTGCTCTTTATGAATATCATTTGACAAGTTACTATTAATACACATATTATACTCACTCCAAACTTATATATAGAATAGATCTGATCCACTCACAACCTCCAAAAAGTGTGAATCAAATATAAAATTATTCCTATTTTGCCAAAACTCCTTTACCACCATCTACCACTTCAGATATAGTAATTCCATACATATCTCGTTTCAACCCTCATCATTTAATGCATTGCAATGCCCCAGTGCTTATGCTTTCTGGATTATTCACATTTCATTAAAGCATTCAAGTCTTGCCAAAGCCTTCAAGTCTTAAGGAAATCTCCAGAGGGATTATAAATTGGATAAAACCAATAAGCTCCGAGTGCTTTTATATACTTAAAACCACATTTTCTGCCAGGCTCCGGGCTATTTAATCATCATTGTTGAAAGGACAGGGATCTACCTGAAACGATCTGCCCCTAACTTAAAGGAGAGATTGAATTAAGCAGCATTTTTAGTGTTATTTGCTTAAAAGGATGAAAATAATTGTTTTAGAAAAAAAGGTGACACTACCAAAAAAATACATCATAATGAAAACTGCATGGCTCCGAGGACTGACACAGATATTGATACGATCTGAAAAGAAACCAGAGTATTGCACAGGTGTTTGATTAAATATTTAAATCCTAAATCTCAAATGCAGCTGTTCCGAAATCATGCCTTACCATCAGTTTTTAAGGATAAGATAGAGATGGGAGGCTAGCAACAGTGATACATCATGATGACCTTGATGGGACTGACGGCTTTCCACTGTTCCTCAACTGACAAGATAGAGGCAGAAGCGAGGCACAGGCAGACAGCTGGACAAGGCTCACCAAATTAACTCCTTGCCAGGCCTGTTTGCTGCTTTAGAGGTATGTTCAGATCCAAGAAGCTGCAGACGCCTTGCTGCAGGAGGAGATCTCAATGAGTGCGGAACCATTCAATTCCGTTCTCTCTCATCCGGGCTGCATGCCTCTGCAGGGTGAATACAGGGGCACTAGAGTTTAACACGACTGGTTTAGGCTCATGCCGGATGCTACAACAATCGTATTGGCAATTAAAAGGGACACTGTATCCTCCACTTACTAGATCCAATGAAGAAAAAATGTTGTTAGATTTTTTTAGTTTTTATTTTTCTATATTTTCAAACTTGTAGGAAATTACTAAGCATATTAGCATATTATGAAGTTTCTAAAATACTTTATAATATTCAATATTAAGTCATTTTGCCATTTTGCAATATTTCCTATATTTCTGGCTATTTATAATACTATTTCTTAACTATTTGAAAGCACAGAAATTTTTAAACAGTTTAGTACCTACTTCCTAGTAACAAGGACATGTTGTTTTTTAAATAGTAAAATAATCACAATCAGACAAATTGGTTTTAACACATACTGTTATTTTATTTATAGTAAATATTCAAATTTATTGTCTAATGTCCATATGCCATCCCCCCACACATACTATTTAGATGCAATCAGTGATCATGCATTGCATTTAGCTGAAATGTTTTTTTTTTTAATTCTCATTTAATATACTACAGCTCCTCTGTTTGTCTGTCCCATGATTCTGACAAAGCAGAGGACAGTAAATTTGCAGACTGTCCCTTCATTTAGTTTTTTTTTTGATAGTTCTTCCTGATCAGATTCATGTAATGCATTGCTAGTAATATATCAGAAGTGAATCTGTACCCTTCTCAGTATACTACAGCAGAAAGAAAATAGTGTCGATTTGCACCATTATTGGGGGTAATCATTTTGTTTACAAGATTAAAATAGAATCTACTATGTTGTACATATTACACAATAAAGTTGCTATTTTCATCTTTGTAATTAATAAATTTTGGTGAGACACTTCGATATTAGGTAATATACTTTTTCTCAAGAATCACAAACATACTTGTTTTCTACTCCTACTGCTTATTTTTACCTGAATAAGTATTGTAAACGTGGTTGTGAAGTAGAGATGGTCTAATTTCTTCACTGTTTATGTATTTTGGTTAGCATTTCTCTTCTCCATGAAATTATAAACTTTTAGATACATATATATATATATATATTCTTAAATATGAAAGGTGATATTCTAGAGTCATTCCCACTAGAAAGAATAGCTGGCATCATTTTTATTTATTCTTTATTGTGATTCTTAAAGATTTTTATCAGCATAGTAAGATACGTAGGAGAAACGAATGAGAAAAAGGAGATAATACACTCTGTTCATAGTTCATTATGTGTTGCACAATTAAAGGAAATAAACAACTGTACAATACTTATTATTACATATAATGGTATGACAATGTAGCTATATATAATTTAAATGTGCATAATTTAATGGCCAATTGATTTAATACCAAAATTTACCATGCTATATTATGAGTACACATGTATTATTTATATCTAAAATAATAACATTAAGTCATTTTATATAGGTAAGAAAATATAAATTATTGACAACCCAAACTGGAAACATATGGCTTTAATGTAAATAAAATTACAAAACTTTCATACTAAATAAGAAATTATTTGAAAAATGAGCATATTTTCTTACTCTGTTCTCTCCGGCTATCACAGAATATCTGAGATGAAGTAATTTATAAAAAACAGAAGTGAGTTATCAAGATACTGACATCTGGTTCCTGGTGAAGGCCTTCTTTTTGTGATCTCACAAGGCAAAAGGCAGAGGGGAGACAGAGACTACTGTATCCTTACATGACAGAAAAGTGAAAGATGGTAAACCCTCTCCCTTTCTACATTTACATTAATACATTCATCAGAGCAGACCCCTCATGACCTAACCATCAGGCCCTATGTTTTCATCACGTTTTTGCATGTAGGATTAAATTATCACATGAGCTTTGGAGGAGATGAAAATATTCGAACTATAGCAGATATATTCCTAAACATGAAGTTAAATATAAATAAAGTGAATTTTTCTAAATTATGTTTTGGACAATAATTACAATCAAAATTCTAAAAGATTATTTTGGGAATGGTATACAGAAGACATGAAAATATTTTTTGAAAATTATATTTAAAGAATAAATACTGTCTTTAAAGAATATATAATTAATATGTTTCCTACTTAGCATTAAACATAATAAAAATTAAAATAGTATGCTGCTTACATCAAAGTAGTAATATAAAGGAAAAACACTGATATCGCAAAAAGTCTCCACTATAAACAAAACCAATATTGAGTAATGGAAAAATTTACAGTGAGTGGATTATGGATTATTTATATTTCATGGCATGAAAATTACAGAGCAAAATTTTTGAGGCCAAATGGATAAATTCTCACTTCATATTATAGGTAAAATTTCTTTTTAAGTGAGCTAAAAAGAAGTTGGGGATTAATTGAGGGTACAAGATACCAGGTTTCACTGATTGCATTTGTTAGGTAAAGTTAACTCGTACAAGGTAAAGATAAAATAAAATTCCTCTGTAAGAGTTTATTCATTTTAGTCTCAAATTCATATATACCTGTCAGAATAATGTAAATAGCCCTAGGAAAAACAATGTCCTCAATGAAATAAGCTAAATTTTTTTTTACTATTTCTCACATAGTTAGATGGGACATTTTTAGATAGGACAGGTTTTCATGATGTGAATTCTCACACATTTGTGAGATTTGTGAACATTAAATTGCTCTGACCTTTTGGCACTCAACATGCTTAAGACTTCCCAGGAACCAAACACTTTCAAATGCCCCTTACGCTGACAATTGAAGGCAAACTCTTCAGAAAATACAATTAAATAATTTTACGGAATAGAAAAAATAAGTAATTTGGAAGTCACTAAATAGAAGTTTTATTTTTTTTTTTACACATAAACCTAACTCGAATGTCTAAATCAACATTTAGCAAATAATCTCAATACAAAACAGCCTAATATTAACTTCCATATCCACTGTGTTGACTGACCTCCATAGGGCAACTTATCCACCGCTGTAGCATTAAGATTAAATGATTGAATGGAGTTAAAGAAAGACCTTTATAGACTAAACCATCACCCAAAGCTATGTCTTGATGTTATTGATATTTTCAAGTATGTTTTTCCAGTATATTTGGGGGGAGAGCAAGGACAGCAGTGATGAAGTAAAAGCATGGTAATACTTTTTATTCCCTTAGAGTTTACATAATTATTTTAATATTATAGTAGAATGACTTTCTAATGAAATGGGACTAATGACAATTAGATTTTAAACAATGTGTACAGATGACATCATTCTTTCCACAGATATATACTCATGCCGTTTTATTAATCCACACATAAAAACCGGGTTTGACATTTCAAAAACAAATAATTAACAGTGAGATGAAGCAGCCCCCATATGTCATCTATTCTAAGCTCCATGCAAAATTGTTTAAAAAGAAAAGTCAGAGAGCTTTGGCTAAGAAGGAAGCAGCATATTGGATCTATCAACCTCTTTCTTCCAGAGTTTTAGTAAAGCCAGCCTCAGACATCAATGGTATATCTAAATGAAATGTAGGGGGAAAACATAGAATCGGAAAAATGTTTATTGAAAAGGGAATACATTTTATATAAACATTTACAAATACATCCCCTTTGCAATTTCCTTTCAGTGGAACACTTTACCTGTTTCTTTTAGGTAATGAAAACGTTTCAGTGCCTCTTTCTTAAGGAGTAGCTGATGAGAATGGAAAATGATTTAACTGGATTTGTTTTTGAAATCCCACAAAATTTTAAATCTACAATAATTCTATTTTTCTGAGCCTTGCAGTGGCTATTAAGACAGCTCAGATTTTCACCTTTCATGTGCCTCAAACTATTGAGCATACCCTATATGGTAAACCCTAACATCTCATACTCAGGAGCGCTGCATTTAAGCATCATTTGCATAAATCCTTTTGAGCGGACAGAATTTTGAATGGCTGCAAATATGGACAGCACATTTTTTATGCCCACACAGTGCATCACCCTGGGAGAGAGGTAATAAAAGAAATGCATTTCATATGTGAAAAAATAAATATTCAGATAGCTTGGGACTTTTGACATAGTTCATATGTCTAGTGGCTTTAGAGATGGCACTTGCTTTCAAATCCTAAGACTCTTACTCCACAACAAGCTGAATCTTGTTTGTTTTGTGTGCCACATGCATAGATTTCAAGGAAATTTAATCCCCCCTAATTTTCTGAAGGAAATAATTATCTAGACAACTGAACTGGTCTAAAATAGATCCCACATGATTGTTGCACACAGAAGAAATATCTATTAGATAAAAATTATAGTTTCTTTAATTTATTTATTTCAAACATATCTATATGTAATTTTTAAATGAAAAAACTATTAAAATAAGAAAAGAAGAAGGAAAGAATGGTAGAAACCATAGTAGAGTAAATATATATATATCATTGTTTTCTAAATGATCTAACTTTAAAAAAATGAAGCCCACAAGGAAGGAAAAGGAAGTATTAAAACTGAAGAACAAAGGGAAATTTTTGAGAAAAAATTAAATTAAAGTTTTATATTTTCATTAATAATAATACGTAATTTTATATTACACATAAAGCTACCCTATAGAATGTGAATCTATTTCATTAGTAGACCATTTATTAAGACATTTATATCATGTTATCATTCTGCTATTGATATGTCAAAAATTAAATTCAGGGCATTCAGTTACATCTCATTTGTAGTTAATACAACAATGCATTTGAGAAATAAATGTTCCATCATTGTGCCTCAATGGGAAAGCTTAATTGTTACAGTTCCTATGGCAACAAAATTATTCAATACAGAATGCAAATGGAATGCAAAATGCAAAATTATTCAATGCAATTATTTCAATGCAGAATGAAAATGAATGTAAGGTAAGCAATCCTCATGGAGGCCAGATCCACTGTTTCACAGGCACACATCTGATGGCTTATTGTTACAGTAACGAGTCTGTGCCTTTCTTGTCTACTTCTCTGATCCTTTCTCCTATTTCTGTAATGAATTTATTATCTACCATAAATCAGCTACCCACAGCCAATTTCAAAATGTAATCTTCAGCTGGGCAGAGTGGCTCACGCGTGTAATACTGGCACTCTGAAAGGCCAAGACAGGAAGATCCCTTGAGAATTAGACCCCATCTCTACTAAAAATAGAAGAATTAGCAAGCTTTCTGGCAGGTGCCTATTGTCCCAGCTACTTAAGAGACTGAAGTAGAAGAATCACTTGAACCCAGGAGTTTGAGGTTGCTGTGAGCTATATGACACTATCATATTCTAATGTGGGGCAACAGAGTAAGACTGTCTCAAAAATAAATAAATAAATAAATAAAATCTAAACCTTTCACCTACAAATAAATATCACGTCTGAAAGTATACTTTCATTTTTTAATTAACACAATATTAACAATAATCCCAATATAATCTATAATTTAGTGATCTAACCAAATTTTAATTGGACCTCACTTTTTTAAAGGTAATCAGTTTATTCTTTTACTATTGGATTCCATTGCCCCTACATACATTCCTAACTATTATGCCCAATCCATGCCAGTTGTACTTCCCTGGAATAATTCTAACCCTGGTTGAATTCACTTTTCCATTTAGTTTATAGTGTGCCTAAGCATGCTTAGAGAAATGTGATCATATTTACTGGACCAACACTGACACACAAAGTAACTGAAAATTCTGGGTAAACATATGCAAAACAAAACATAAGAGAACTGCCAGGACTATTTGACAAGATAGTAAGAACTCCAAGATCAAAGAAGCATCCTAAAGGATTGTATTTACTTGGAATTTATTTGCCAATCATGATGAAATGCAGCTGAAATTATGAGGAGTTAAAGGGGACCAATATATGACTCAACGACCTACCTCTCCAATCTCTTTCATACATGATCTAAATAAGCAACTTCTGTGCTTTCCCCTTCAGATTAATCCAAACCTTTTCCTCAAGAGATTATCAGCAATTATCCAGATATCACATGATTTTCAGTTTGTACATGTTTAATTGGGTTGTCAAAGATTCTTCAAGCCAGATATATTTAAAGTTTGCCATCCGATAGGATCTCATGCACTTGGAAGAGCAAGTGAAAATATAAATACTTTCTAAAAGAGATATCTAGTTATACGGACAAAAGCTTGATAATTAGGTCTATAGAGAACTCAAATTAATCAACATAAAAAGAGCCAACGATCCCTTATGTCACTGGCAAGAGAAATGAATAGAACTGTCTTTAAATAAAATGGATGAATGGCTAACAAGCACATGAAAAAATGATCATCATCCCTAATTATCAGAGAAATGCAAATCAAAACCATCCTGAGATATCACCTAATCCCATTCTCAAAATCCTATTTTGAGAATGTCCTACATCACAAAAACTCAAAACTGATGATGCTAGCATGGAAGTAGAGAGAAGGGAACACTTCTCACATTGCTGTGAGACTGGAAACTAATACAATCTTTTTGGAAGGAAGTATGGAAAATTCTCAAAGAACTCAAACTAGACTTCCAATGTGATCCTGCAATTCCAACCTACAATCCCATTATGGGGCATCTACTCAGAAGAAAAAAAATCCTTTTTATTATAAAGACATTTGCCCTAGACTGTTTACTGCATCTCAATTTACAATCACCAAAATGTGGAAACAGCCTAAATGTCACCAAAGGGGAATGGATTAATAAGTTGCGGTATATGTATACCATGGAATACTATTCAGCCATTAAAAAAGATGAAGACTTTACATCTTTTATATTAACCTGAATGGAAGTGGAGGACATCATTCTTAGTAAAGCATCACAAGAATGGAGAGGCAAAAATCCTATGTACTCTATTCTATTATGAGAACAATTGATGACCTAGTACCTGGTGGGGGGTCGGGAGAGGAAAGAAGGGGGAAAGGTGGGGGGTCATGGGGTATGATACACCTCTTGAGGATGGGTCAGAATTATAAGAGGGGACTTTACCTAACAAATGCAATCAGTGTATTTGGATGCTCAATGAATCCCCAACAATAAAAAAAAAAAAATTAAATAAAAAATAAATAAATAAAAGAGATACCTTTATTTTTAACCTTAGGTATCTCTTGAAAGACATTCATAAATGTCATCAAGGAACACTGAGCAAAGAAAACCATGTACACAAGCAAAAAGTTACCATCATTAAACACAAGCAGTGATACAAAAGATAAGGGATTAATGCAAAAATATCAGGTACTTAAATTATTAGAACAAATATCAAAATTATATACAGGGTGGCCATAAAAATATATAAATAATACATATATATAATATTTTTAAACAAATAAAGAAAGAAAATAAATAAAATATTTATGGAGAATAGGAAACTATAAAATGAAATTGTAGATTTAAAAAGATAAGCAAAATATAACTTCAAGAAATAACATAATTAAAATTAACATTTTTAAATAAAAATATATATATTAAAATTTAATAACTGATAAAAAGTTGGCCCTAATTTGACAGACATCTGAGCAGAATTAGTAAACTGGAAAATAAGTCAGAATGATTCATTCATTAATTGGCAGATGGGTACAAAATGTGTAAAATACAGAAAGGGCATTAAAGTACTTGGAAGATTTAGTGACAATGTCTGTTATATATTATCAAAATTTCAATAAAAAGAGAGAATAAATAGGCAATATTTGTATACATGATGTCTAAGAGTCTATTAAAGTAATTCGTACATATAGCTTATCAATCTCACATACCCTAAACCAAATTATATATACATTAAATATGTATATGTAAAATTAGATACCACATACTGAAACTGAAAATAACAGGAACAAAGAGGAAATCTTTATCAAAACCTAGGGAGAGGTCTACATTACAAGAAGCATAATTAAGCTTACAACTGACTTCTACCCCTCAAATTGATGAATCAGAGAAGAGTAATATATCACCCATGTGCTGAAAGAAAATACTTTCAAAAATGAAGAGAAAATGGAAACATCTTAGGGGATCATAAATGAGAGGATCTAGAACAAACAGATGTTTGCTAGTGGACGTTCCAAAGAATATACCTGGGGCAGAAGTTCATGACCCCATAAGACCTGAGTTAATAGAAGAAAGAGAAAAAGTGGTAATTATGCAAGTATAGGTAAATAAAGACTATTTACAAATAGTAATCATAATAGTGTCTAATGGAAGCTTCAGAAAAGCAATTGAATAGAAAATATGAAAAATTAGAAACAATTTGGGAAGTAGTTAAATGAAATTGAGATGTTCCAGGTTTTGACTTGAGAAGGTGGAAGTTGATGTATCAATTTAGACTGATAATGTATATGTTGTATTTCCTATTATACTTAAATAAAAATAGAATATGGGCCTAGAAATTCAAAGTATTAAATTGAAAAAAAAAATAAAAGGCTCATCATGAAAGAGATGGGGGATAAAAAGAAAACAGAGCAGGCAGGAGTGATAAGCACAAAACAAAATGAAAGATTTGGGTGGTGCCTACAGCTCAAAGGAGTAGGGCACCAGCTCCATATGCCAGAGGTGGCGTGTTCAAACCTAGCCCCGGCCAAAAAAAAAACTCTGCGAAATGAAAGATTTAATCCCAAATATACCAAAAACTACAGTACACGAAAGTGAACTAATGCATCAGTAAAACAAAAAGATATAAGTTTAAATTAACAATTCTAATTATATAAAATTCAAAAGCACATATGTTACACATTAGGAAACAAAGAAGTCAACAATAAATTTAGAAAGACAGACCATACAAACAGGAACTGGGGGAAGGTGTTGTAGTTAAGGTCATTTAAAATAAGCTGTAAGGCAAAAAGCATTTCTCAGTGAAAGTATGTCACATCATCGAAAAGTTTATCCTACCAGTAACGTATAACAATTTCACAAAACCATAAATTCCAGTGGACTTAGATCAGACAGAGAAAGTTCTCTTAATCAGTGCAGTTGACTTAGAAAGTACCATAATACAAAAAAATTAAAATTTTTTTATATTGTTTTAAATTAATGAAAACAAGTTATCGTAAGCTGTAGGAAAACGTAACAAAAATAAGAAAATATTTTGAATAAGCAATAATGAAACACAGTACATTCCAACAGTTGTGTGATATGGCCTTAAATGGTGCATGGACGATTGCTACATAACAGGGATGGCATGGCACTTCAGCAAGGAAAGAATGGTCTTTTCAAAAAATGAGATGAAGAAATTGGATATACTTAGGGAAAAATATGATATAGAAAGGGCATAGAATAAAATCAGTTGCAGATGAATTCCAGAACAAAGTATGGACAGCAAAACTATAAAGCTTTAGCAATCTATTATCTCAGAATATCTTCAATATTCTTCAATATAAGGAAGGATTTCTTGGATAAAACAAAAGCTATGATAGATAATCTCAGAGAACATAAAAAATAGACAATTTTGTTTCTATTAAATGTAAACTTTTGTTCATCCACGCAGGAGACTGAATATGTCAACGTGAATTGCAGAAAGAGCTAAAATATGTGCAGTGCTTGTAGGAACTGAGAGTGGGAAAGGTTTTAGAATTCCTACAAAACAGTCCCAAAATGCACTCACCCGCCACAGTGCATGTACACGTGCACAGATAATATAATAAAGGAAAAAAATTCTACAAGTAATTGATGGAAGACAAAGACCTAGCAAATAATAAATAAAAGAAAAGGTTCTTAGCCATATAAATAATGAGAAAGGCCAAAAAAATGTCCTATAGAATAACTCACACACCTGTCACTTTGCCCCAGTGTTAAGGTCTGACAACGCAGTCAGGGATGTGGAGCAATGGAAACCGCACACACTACTGACGAGAATGCAGAGAGGAATAACCATGATGGAAAAAGGGTGTGGCATAATCTGTTAAAGTTGAAGAAATTAATGGATAGGATGCAGCACCGTCAGTGGTAGGTTAGAAACTAAAAATCACGCTGCCCCTTTGCAACTTGATATTTGAAAAAGCATTTTTAATAGTAGTGGTTGCAACTGCCTCCCTGAAAACATCCACATTGTTCAGAATACATCAGAACAAACAAAACACCAGCTTAACTCAAGAACATGGTGTTGAGAAAAAGGTAAACTAGAAGAGTGCATAAACTTTCATTATACTTTTATGTGGTTCAAAAACCCACAAAATAAACTATAGGGACATACATATCTTGGTCAAGTAGACATGGGTGGTAAGCCTTTAAACCAACCTAGGGACGTAATTCTCACAAATTCAATAGAATATAGTAACTGCATAAGCTTGCAGTATATAATAAATTCCTCAACACATCGTGGAAACTACAGGGACATACACACAGGCACATACAGATACGTGTACTTAAATTATTACCTCACACATGTCTGTGTATATGTGTATGTGTGTGTGTGTAAAATTGCTAATCTAAATACTACCAATACCATCATTTTAATCAAAGCACTAGAACTCATGGGTAACTCAATACCAAGAAAATAAAAGGCATTAGGATTGAAAGAAAAAATAAGATTACTATTCAAATGTATAAAATTTTCTATACAGAAAACCTACCACCAAACTATGTTTATTAAAATTCAGTATTGTTATACATAGCTGTTTGTTCAGAAGAAAAAGTCTGCAAACTACAAAAAAAGATCCAACTTTATATAAAAAAAAAAGCTTACATGGATATATCTCATCTTGTAAGGAATACAATTAAGTCCACTCATATCTTTGGTGGAACACATACCATGCATTTGTCATAAATAATGGTGGTTCAGAGTAAACAGTGTGGTCGCTGAATCCAGCCCCATGATGTGCTTTGTGCTAAAACAGAACTGATAGCAAATTAGCATTTCAGTGACTGGGATGGCAGAGCTCACGTGAGGTTAGAATAGTCTAGTTTACATTGATTGGACTGGCATTATTATAATAGCACTTCCTTTCACTCTCAATGATATCCAAGTATGGAAGATAAATTATAAAGTCACCATAACTGTGGAAGCTTAGACATATGTATGTTTAGGTGGTAGGCTTACCCTAATTTGACAGAAAGACATCAGGAAGAGCTATCAATGCTTTGTTGAACCTGAGTTATCATTAGAGTTATCCAAGAGAAATTAGAATTAAGGGTGTGTGACACGTAGAAGCAACATTATATGGCAATATTCAGAAAAAAGGGGAAAGCATTACATTGAATACTTAGGGGGTGAGGGAGTCATAATGACTGAAGCTCGGAGTACAGGGATTGTACAAGAGGGGAAGAAGGAAGTTTTAGCGGCTAAGGTTGGAGGGGTAAGCAACAGCCAGAGTAGCCCCAGGTCATGGGAGGGAAGGCCTTGTGAGCCAGTTTCAGGCAAACCATGAGACTATGAAGAGAGTTATATATTCTCCAAGTTTGCAAAGGTTTTGAGGGGAACAGAAGAAAAGTGATTGCTTATTGGACTGACTTCAAAATCTATGCTCTTTCCTATGAATATGAATGAAATTGTAGAGGAAAGTATTATTTATGGATTGCTCAGAGGAAGAAAAACAGAACATTGAAAAGAAGCCCTCAGAGAGGAGAAAGCCGAGGAGGGAATGGTGCCTGGCAGGGTCAGAACAGAAAACACGTGAAAATCTGAAATATCCAACAGCATCATGGGCTCTGGAGAAGTCACAAAAGATAAATGAACATGAGGTTATTATTTAGACTACCAAGGATGCCAAAAAAATCAAAATTTCAGGAGATGTTTGTGTTCCTGTGACTCCCAAGGCCTCTCTCCTCACACCTGACTTGGAGGTGAGAAGAGCCCAGGCCGTCATCAACATCTCACCGTCCTTCATGTTCCTGTCTGTCCACAAACAATCCCAAAGGCACATCGACTTTTCTACCAAACGTTCCCTGAAATCTATTAGTTTTTCTCTTTTTCACTTCCTCTCTCTCCTTACAAATCATGTTCTCATCATTTCTCAATCACTTTACTTGCTTATAAATAATTAATAAAAAGTGTATAAAGTTGTCATTATTTTAGAAGTTTAGTAAGAACAAAATACAAAATACAAAATACTGATTCAAATACTTTTTGATGCATTAAAAAAGCAAAAAAGAAAATGATTCTCTCTGAAGTGTTCTAACTGAAGTACTTACATTATTTTTTCTTTTATTCTATCTTCATTCTTATATTTATTAAAGACCTACAGAAAGAAGGTGATGAGAATATGGGTGATTAATTCTGCACAGCACAGCAATTACTGCAATTATAGACAGGGGTGGTTATTAGAATAGGTGCCAAACTCTGTCACTACTACATCTGTCACTTGGGTAGCATACTTAACTAAGTCTCACCTCATTTCTTTTTGTAAACTGTGACTAGAATTGTACCTGCTTACGTGATCGCTCTGTGGCTGAAATAAATCTTACCACATAAGTAAATAACATCAATAACATAAATAAGTAAAAACACAAATAACAGAAGTAAATGCCTAGCTCAGTAAGTATGCCATTATTTTACTAAGGCATGTATTGTATTTTTATAAGAATTAAGTTATTGTTGTAGATCAATATTTCTTCTTGACACTCTTCTGCTGTGAACTTCTATACATTTATGAAAATAAATTCTGTATTGAATATGGTAAGAAATATGGACTTTATATATAGACTAGTATTGGTGATCTCAAGTAAAATTATTCTCATCATAGAAAGCAGCACTACTGATGTTTTGCATTGAAAAGCTTCCTTGATTTTTAACCTCATCCTCTCTATTTTTCTTCCCTACTATAATTATATTTTCTTTTCTTGGGACTATCCAGTAGAGAGCCATAATAATGCCCTTACTAAGCCAAAATGTTCATCTTAGTTTTTCTTAATACTTTGTCATATATCCATGATATATACTTTCTCAATTCATTTTTAGTTATTCTCTAAACTTTTTATGCTAGTTTACACAATCTTTTTTAATTGTAATGTAAATATTAAACAGTAATTAAACAATTACTGTAATTGACAGTAGAGATGCTTAATGAGAAACATGAATTTTTCTTTAAAATCCCTTTATAGTTTTATTATTTCACCCTTTCCACAATCTTTGCCCCCTGTTCTGTGCAAGCAGAATAAACACTTTCCTATGTCCTGATTGCCAGTGACACATCTTCTGCCTTCAAATCACTTCCACAGACTCCTTTCTATCCTGTGATGGTTTTATAAACCTATTTTCCACACGAGTAGGTTTTAAAGGAAATCCAGTACTGAACAATTTTCTCCAGATTATCAGACAGTGTTGAACTTGCTGTAGCCTGATTTGTTGTGAGGCACGATGCCAGGTTTTGTGTTGTCCAAATAAATGTGTCCGGCACCATTAGTGACTAGGGCAATCGCGCCGTTCCATTTGGCCAGTGTACTCTGCTAGTTTCTGATTTGTTCATCTCAGGCATAGAACTCTATGCAAACACTGAGAGTGAGCATCTATAGAAACCAAATATTTTGGTTTGTTTTGACAAAAATAGCTTCAATTTTTTTTAAAAAAAGTGCACACAGGCAGCATTTGGCCAAACAATAAAATAAAATGTGCTTAAGCAACTTTGCATTTATCAAATGTGAAATCTTCCCAGTCTATAATGGGTAGAATGCATATTGGTATACACCGAATGCCCATGAAACACCATTACAAACCAATAAATGTCCATTCTCCTCTTATTCTTTGAAGGGCAAAAAACTATGTGGTTATAAAGTGCTACAAGCTTATAAAACCCTTTCCCATTTGTGGTTGGCTGTGGAAATTCACTGCAGACATGGAAGGAGAAATTACTTTGCTTTTTTCGCTTACCATGTCTGGTCAAGGAAAATGAATGATTTTATAAAATGAAAGACTCCTTTATGATATACATGTATTTTGTGGTTCTAAAGTGGACTTCACAGATGTTTTTCTATAATTATGTATCACCCCCTTTCTTATTTTAGTGAGGAAAAAAATCATGATGCCCAGGAATTGGAATTTGAAAAAAAAAAAAAATTAAACTCTTACAACTTAAATGTTTCAAAATGTTTTGATTCTTTTTTTCAACTTGGGGATTCTAAGGACAAACTCCTAAAGCTTTATGATTCTATTATGTAAGTATTTTGTCTCCCAAAAGGTGAAATAGAAAACTATGCTTATTTTCTATGTTCTCACAAGTTGACTTCCTATAGTATAAGCCTTCTTAAGCCCATATTTCATATTTCTGATGCTGGAATTTATTGAACTCCTGATACTCTGATTGAAGTTGCCAATGCCCGGCCTGTGACAAGTGCAGGCGCCTGTCTAACCGCAATTGTGCGGTCAGTCCCAAGATGCACCTGCACACGGAGCAGCTCCGACTAGACCCAGACACACAGGAGAATTCCTCACACCTTTAGTCCATTCATTCTTCGCTTTCCTTAATGCTACTTTTACATTGACGGGTCAAAGGAGAGAATTGAAGACTCCATCTCAATAGTCTGAGAGGTGATTTATTTTTATTGGGGGAGGGGAAGAATGAAGTACCTTATGGGCAACGAGAAACCTAAGGTAACATTGTAGCTCTTGGCTATAATAGGCATTTATATTCCAATGTATACTCCTATATTTTCCTCTGAAACACTAAGAGAACCACTCTTTAGGGAAATTTTTAAGGTCAGTTATTTCCAGAAATGTAATCGTAAAAGAAAGAATATTATCCCACTGCTAAGAGTTCATTAAACGGTGCGTTTCCCCCCAGCTGCTTTCCCTAGTCCCCGGGTGGGTCACGGAGAGATGACCCCTCTGCAGATGTTTACCTTGGCATAACCTTGCAGTTCTCATCTCCCTCACTTTCCCTAATCTTGCTAGGGCAGGAGGCCTGTCAAGGAACCAGACAAAATCAAACTTCCATTAAAGTTATTTAAGGAGAAGACAGCGACAAGCCAAGCTCTATGCCTGCGCCTGAGGTCGGTCAGTTAGTTCAGAACTGACCATTCCGCTACTCCCATGTCTCTTCCGCTCACTTGTGCCG
Source organism: Galagoides demidoff (assembly GCA_963574575.1). Taxonomy (NCBI): domain Eukaryota; kingdom Metazoa; phylum Chordata; class Mammalia; order Primates; family Galagidae; genus Galagoides; species Galagoides demidoff. Next base: position 4,433 of record CAUYQV010186824.1, on the reverse strand, counting down.
CTGCTTCTACAATGAAGACACTTCAGCCTGGTTCACGGGCAGTCAATCTTTCTTTCTTTTTCTCTATCACTCCATCACTGTTCCCTCTTATCCCTCAAAAAAAAACAAACAAAAACATTCTCTTAAATGCTATTGAATACACTAGAACCTCTGTAAGTTGACCACCTAAGGGAACGTAACAAACTGGTTAACCTTCAGAGTGGTCAACATAAGGAACTAGGCCTCCTGTACTGACATGCACAGTGGTGCATGTCCAGTCTATGAAAATTAGGTCAACTTGAGGAATGGTCAATGTAGGTAGGAAGGTGGTCAGCTATGGAGGCTCCACAGTACTTTATTTCTTGATTAAATAATTAAAAGATATAAACTACACTAGAAAGACTGTAATAACTGACGTGCTATCACTATTATGGTACAAGTATTTTATAGTTTGCATGAATATATACATATATCAAAATATTTCGTGTGTCAAGTTTTGTGCTATGTCACTTGTTTGAGGATAACTTTTTGCTTCTTCTAATCACGTTCTACTTAATATTCAAAAAATGTAGTGTTGATATACTGAAAAAAAAAAGGCAAACCCTTGACATATCTTTTGTGATAGTCTGATGTCCTGAAAATTTGTTTCTTACTTAAAACAGCAAAAAGCATGGCCTGTCTGTTTAGTGCTTTGTCAAATAATCATCACCAAAAAACATATGCATTCAATTATTGTAGACCTACTTTATACTTTTTGACTGCAAAGGAAGAGCACATCTGTGAAAAAAGAGGTCCTGGCATACCAGGATGGAGTTTATTGGTAGAAAACTCCAGCTAGAGAGCTTACAAGTTTGGCTTACAGCTTCTGATCCAATCGAGCTTTTCTACAAGAGCCAAGAAAATATGACTTATTTATCCATAGCTGCCGCCAACGAACAGGTAACTACAGAAAATAACAAGATATTGAGAAACTAGGAACTTGCAAGTACTAATGTGCATAAATGCTTATTGTGTGTTATTATTTCATTCTCATATTAACCATATGTTAAAATTATTAAGAGGAAGGAGCCTTATAGTTGGAGAGATAAAGCTAAGTTCCCAGAAGTTCCAGAGTCATGGGAGGGAGGGGGCAGATTGAGATGTGAGTTATTTGTTCCGTGCTAGCCATACTCTACCAGGGAGTCAAACATGATCTGACCACTGATCTTTAAAAAACTTCTCTCACGGCAGTTCTTGCTTTCTGCCATTAATAACTGAATCCTGTTCTCAGAGACAGAGAAGCTGGCAGAAATTTCATCTTTTCCCAGGAAGGAAAGTTCTGACTTGAAACACATCCTTACACTAGTGCAGTGGTTGTCAACCAGTGGGTCATGACCCACAGGAACTACTTTAAAGGGCTCAGCATTAGGAAGGTTGAGAACCACTGGGCTGGAGGAACAGCCCCACTTCCATTTTTTTCCTCATAGAAATGGATGCAGTTACTTTCCTTTTTATACAGACACCCAAGGGCATGATTGGCTTACCTGTTGGAAGGAAGGAAATAGTTTAGCTATCTGGCATAGGACTTGATCCCCTGTCAGAAGAGATGGAAACAGCATATTTGGACATAAATCAGAGAACTGCACATTTTTTTTATTTATATAGAAAGGACTTGGTGGAGAAAACATAGTTCTCAATCCCAATGTACATATTTGGAACAGAGGCCTCATGTAGCAAGGTATGATAGCACAAGCCCGTAGTCCCAGCTACTGGGGAGGCTGAGACAGAAGGATCACTTGAAAATAGAATCTTCAGCCCAATCTAGGCAACTTAGCAAGACCTCATTTCAAAAAAACAAATAAAAACAAAAAAGTAAATAAATAAATAAAATGAAAAAAAAAAGCAGGAGAAACTCTGGGACTGGGCTACTTGACTACATACTTGTATACTCTTTGAGCTAACTTTGTGTATCTGTTTATCTTAAGCATGGGTATATCATTTATATGTGTGTGTAGGTATATGTGTTCATGTGTGCATATATGAGTGTGTATATACATTATATATATTACATTATAATATTATATATAATATATAACATATTACATATATTATTATAAAATATGTATATATTTTATATATAAAAGAATTAACTTTGCAGTTTGTGAGAATTATGCTGATTACTAGAAGTTGCCCTGTCTTCTCCACCTCTGTATAGAAGCTTATTAAGGACCATCGCTACTAAGCACTATGTACCTAATTCTCTAGGAAGTAACCTCATTCAAGCTGAACACTCATTATTTCCTTACCCTTTGATCCTACTTATTTTTTATTTTAGACCAGGGCATCGCATCTCAAATCTTTTATTTTCTTTTTCTTCCCCCCCAACCTCTTCTTTTTTTTCTTTTCCCAGATAGGTTTGTGCTCTGTTGCCCAGACTAGGATGTAGTGGCATCATCATAGCTCACTACAACCTCAAACTCCTGAGCTCAAGTGATCCTCCTACCTCAGCCTCCTGAGTAGCTAGGACTAGAGGCATGTGCCACCACACCCAGCTAATTTTTCAACCTTTGTGTTGTGATGGGGTCTCACTATTTTCCTCATTCCAATCTTGAACTCCTGACCTCAAGTGATAAACACATAGGATTTGACACAATTGGACTAGGGGAATGCCTGAAAGTCCTCATTTCTTTTCTTTTCTTTTCTTTTCTTTTTTTTTTTTTAAGACAGAGTCTCACTTTGCAGCCCTCAGTAGAGTGGTATGGCATCACAGCTCACAGCAACCTCAAACTCCTAAGCTCAAGTAATTCTCTTGTCTCAGCTTCTCCCCAAGTACCTGGGACTACAGGCTCCTCCACAACTCCGGGCTATTTTTAGAGATGGGGTCTCACTCCAGATCAGGTTAATCTCAAACCTTTGAACTCAGGTAATCCACCCACCTCAGCTTCGGAGAGTACTAGCGTTATAGGCATGAGCCTGCCCCTCATTTTTATTTTCCTTTTATTAAGTCATATATACATAGATCATGAATACATTTGTGTCTTTGTGGGATTCAATGTGTTAATTTTTTTGTACAAATTGAAGAGCTTACATCCCACTAATTAACACTGATTTCACCTCATTTACTTAATCAATGTGTTAAGACATTTGTGTTCTATACTTCATAGATTTGATTTGTACCCTTGCAATTTACCCTCCCTTTATAGAAACACCCCCATCCCTTCCCATCCCACTTCCCTTCCTTCCTTCATCTTGGGCTATAGTTGTGATTTATCTTTCATATGAAAGTGTGAGTGATTATAAACTGGTTTCAGATTAGTACTGAGTATATTGGATATTTTTTTCTATTCCTAAGACACTTTATTAAGAAGAATATTGTCCAGCTCCATCTATGTAAACATAAAAGAGGTAAAGTTTCCATCTTGTTTAATGCTGCATAGTATTCCATGATATACATATACCACAATTTATTCTCCCATTCATGGGTTGACGGGCACTTGGTCCTCACAGGTGCTAGTTCTGTTCTACCAAGGCCCAATTGTTTTTTTAAATTGTTGGGGATTCATTGAGGGTACACAGAACCAAGTTAAACTGATTGCTTTTGTTAGATAAGGACCCTCTTATATGGCTTAAGGTCAATTTTCATATTGTGACTGAATCAGCAATGTAACGTCTCCTGGGAACTTCTTAGAAAGGCATAATCTCAGGCCTCTTCCCAACATCAGAAACTCTCACTCTTATGCCCAGTAAAGTTTGAAGAATCATTGCTTTATGTTCATATTATCTTAACTTTCTAAATTATACCTCAACTTGTATATGCATTCGTTGAAAGATCACCCTCAGTCTCTAGGTTAATTTTTGAAAGATAATTTAGAATAAACAGAGGAAAGTTTTGGTCGAACTGTACAGTTTGGAAAGTTACAATTATCTGTAATGGCTTTATTTCCATGCCAAGATTTTTTTTCTTTTAATATGAAAGATGCTATATATAGCTGGTGTATTGTTTCCAATCACAGTGCTACTATTTGGCATTTTGGTGTAAGAAATAAAGTTCAAAATGTGTTTCACACCCTCTAATTATGTTTCCCAAGATCTGTTCTTAGGTTAAATAGATGAACCTACTTCTGAAGTTCTTTCCACAAGTGTTCAGTATAATATTTTCCTTTTTGAAAATTGAGCTTATAGGTGTGGTTATATAATCAGACTCATTTAAAGAAGGTTTTTAAGGACTTATCTAATGAATACCACATATTTATTTTAGTTTAGGACTTGCTATGTTAAAAAAAAAAAAAAAAAGCTCTCCTTTCTTTTCTTCCTTTTGAAAGCTTTGACTTTGATTTTTTTTTTTTTTTTTTTTGAGATGGAGCCTCAAGCTATCCCCCTGGGTAGAGTGCCATGGCATCACAGCTCATAGCAACCTCCAACTCCTGGGCTCAAGCGAGTCTCCTGCCTCTGCCTCCCAAGTAGCTGGGACCACA
>CAUYQV010186823.1:0-20637 GCA_963574575.1 Galagoides demidoff | reverse complement strand
TTCCTTGATCACTTCTAAGAGTTTTGTAGTATAATCCCTGGTATTTTCCAGGTATACAATCATGTTATCTGCAAAGAGTGCAAGTTTAATCTCTTCTGATCCTATATGGATACCCTTGATTGCCTTTTCTTCCCTAATTATGATGGCTAAAACTTCCATTACAATGTTAAAGAGCAATGGAGACAATAACCTTGCCTGGTTCCTGATCTGAGTGGAAATAATTTCAATTTAACTCCATTCAGTACGATATTGGCTGTGGGTTTGCTGTGGATGGCCTCTATCAATTTGAGAAATGTCCCTTCTATACCAATTTTCTTAAGTGTTCTGATCATGAAGGGATGCTAGATATTATCAAAAGTTTTTTACTGCATCAATTGAGAGAATCATATGGTCTCTGTTTTTAAATTTATTTATGTGATGAATTACATTTATAGATTTATGTATGTTGAACCATCCTTAAGATCCTGGGATAAAACCCACTTGGCCGTGGTGTATAATTTGTTTAGTGTGTTGCTGGATTCTTTTTGTTAGGATCTTGTTGAATATTTTTGCATCAATATTCATTAGTGATATTGGTTTATAATTTTCTTTCTTTGTTGGGTCTTTTCCTGGTTTGGGGATCAAAGTGATGTTTGCTTCATAGAATGTATTGAGTAGTATTCCATCTTTTTCTATCTTTTGGAAAAGGTTAAGTAGTATAGGTACTAGTTCCTCTTTGAAGGTTTGGTATAATTCTGATGTGAAGCCATCTGGTCCCAGCCTCTTCTTTTTAGGGAGATTTTGTATTGTTGATGCTATTGTAGAGCTTGGTATAGGTCTGTTCAACATTTCCACTTCATTGTGGTTAAGTCTTGGGAGGTGGCATGCTTCCAAGTATTGGTCAATTTCCTTCAGATTTTCATATTTCTGAGAATAGCATTTGTTGTAATATTCATTAAGGATTGTTTGAATTTCTAAGGGGTCTGTTGTTATTTCATCTTTTTTTCTTGTTAGGTTGGCCAAAGGTTTATTGATTTTGTTGATTTTTTTCAAAAAACCATATGTTTGATTTATTGATCTGTTGTATAATCATTTTTTAAAATTTTATTTAATTCTGCTCTAATTTTGGTTATTTCTTTTCTTCTGCTGGGTTTGGGATCGGAATGTTCTTCCTTTTCCAGTTGTTTGAGATGTCCCATTAAGTTGTTAGCTTCCTCTCTTTCTGCTTTCTTGAGGAAGGCTTGCAGTGTTATAAATTTCCCTCTTAGGACTGTCCTTGCTGTATCCCAGAGGTTCTGGTAACTTATATCTTCATTATCATTTTTTCCCAAAAATTTGGTAATTTCCTTCTTGATCTCATCTCTGACCCACCTATCATTCAGCATAAGGTTATTTAACTTCCATGTTTTTGTATGAGTCTACAAATCACTGTTGTTACTGAGTTCAACTTTTATTCCATAATGGTCTGAGAAGATGCAAGGAATAATTTATATCCTTTTAAATTTGCTGAGGTTAGACTTGTGACCTAAAATGTGGTCAGTTTTGGAGTATGTTCTGTGGACTGATGAGAAAAATGTGTATTCAGTTTTGTTAGGATGAAATGTTCTGTAGATGTCTGTTAAATCCAAATGCTGAATGGTTAAGTTTAAATCTAAAACTTCTTTGCTAACCTTCTTTTTGGAGGATCTATTCAACACTGCCAAAGGAGTATTAAAATCTCCAACTATGAGGGAGCTGGGTGAAATCAAGTTGCTCATGTTTATTAGGGTATCTCTTATAAATTGAGGTGCATTCTGTTTGGGTGCATAAATATTGATGATTGAAATCTCATTGTATTATTATCTTTAACAAATATAAAGTATTCATCTTTATCCTTGATTACTTTTGTTGGTTTAAAGTCTATTGTATCTGCAAATAAAATTGCAATGCCTGCTTTTTTCTGCTTTCCATTTGCCTGGAATATAGATGACCATCCCTTCACCCTGAGTCTATATTTGTCTTTTAGGGGTAAGGTGGGATTCTTGTATGCAGCAGATATCTGGCCTGAGTTTTTGTATCCAGTCAGCCATCTTGTGCCTCTTTAGAGGGCAATTAAAGCCATTCACATTGATTGAGAATATTGATAAAACTGGTATAATTTTGGGTATCAAGTTTTTTGAAAGTCCAGAGGACATTTTTAATCCTTTCACCACTCTGGAAATTGGAATTTGTTCAAAATTTTCTGTGTGAGTTTACTTATGTGGTGGAGAATTGTCCTGGTTTTTATGGAGGATAGGTCTGAGAAAATCCTGGATGGCTGGTTTAGTTATAGCATAATTCTTCAATGTGTGAATTTCATTAAAGTATTTAATTTTTTCATCATAAATGAAACTCAGTTTAGCTGGATACAGGATGCTGGGTTGAAAGTTATTTTATTTTAGGAGGTTAGAAGTCAATGACCACCTTCTTCTAGCCTGAAAGTTTTCAGCAGCGAGATCTGCAGTCATTCTAATATTCTTCCCCTTGTAGGTTATGGTTTTCTTACGTCTAACTGCTTTCAGAATTTTCTCTTTCATATTAACTTTAGTGAAGTTAATTATGATATACCTGGGAAATGTCTTATTCAGGCTGAGTCATGTTGGGGTTCTGAACTATCTGCTATCTGAATTTCAGAATCTCTTGGGGCATGTCTGGAAAGTTCTCTTTCATAATTTCATGAAGTAGAGCCTCTGTGTTTTATGAAGCCACTTGTCACCTTCAGGGATTCCTATAAGATTAATATTAGTTTTCTTTGCATTATCCCAGAGCTCTCTGAGAGAGCGATCCGTTTTTGCTTTCCATTTGTCTTCATCCTTGCATGCTTGGGAACATTCAGAAGCTTTGTCTTCAATGTCAGAGATCCTTTCTTCTGTCTGCTCCATTCTGTTATGGAGAGATTCTACCATATTTTTCAGATCTTTGAGGGCTACAACCTCTTGCCTCAGTGTTTCAAAATCTTTGGTCATTTTATCTTTGAAATCATTGAATTCTGGAGACATCTTTTGAATAATTTCTTGAAATTCTAATTCTTTCCTCTCTTCAACTCTGTTAATCTTATTTGTTATCCAGATTCTGAACGCGATTTCAGTCATCGCGACATATCAGTCATCTATTTATGTATGGGATTTCCAATTGCATCTGCCCCATCTTTCCTTGGGGGAATCGATCTACTCTGGTTATTCAAATTACCAGAGTTTTTCTGCTGATTCCACCTCATGCTGAATTTACACCATGTGGGGACCATACCAGAACATTTCAGTCAGTGGCCTCCACTGGAGAAGATGCTGACTTCCTCTGGTTGCCCACCGAGGCAGAGCGTGTCTGTCCAAAAGAGCCTGAGGGGTGTGAACCTTGTTGTTCCCACTGCTGTGGTTGCTGCTCTTTGCATTGGGGTATTGCTGTTCTAGAATGGTTCCCTCTCAGCTGACCATCCCATCATAGTTCTTGGGTGGCTGGCTGGGGATGCCGGGAGTGTACAGCTCTGGCAATTGTGGGTCTGCCCAGCACAGGTGTCTGGAGTAGGGATCACCTCCACCACCACCCACAGGATGTGCAGCTCTATCAAGCAGTTCTGGGTATGTCTGGAGCTGGGGACTCTTCCACCACTGCCTGCAGTTCACGCATGGCTCTAGCAAGCAGTTCTGGGCCTGCCCAGTGTGGGAACCTGGAGCAGGGTACTGCTCCGCTGTTACCCATGGGACTTGCATGGCTCTAGCAAACAGTTCTTGGCCCACCCAGAGCTGGAAATTACTCTGCTGCTGCCTGCGGGTCACGCGTAACTCTAGCAAGCAGTTCTGGGCCTGACCAGAATGGAGGACTCCTCCGCTGGCTCCAGCCAGGTGTATGTGGCTCTAGCAAGCATTTCTGGGCTCGCCAAGAGTGGGGGACTCCTCTGCTAACCCCTGTAGGTCATGCATGGCTCTTGAAAGCAGTTCTGGGCCTGCCTGGTATGGAGGACACCTTTGCAGCTGCTTGTAGGACACGTGCGGCTCTAACAAGCAGTTCTGGACCCACCTGGAGTGGAGGACTCCTCCAACAGCCCCTGTGGGGTGCATGTGGCTCTAGCAAGCAGTTCTGAGCCCACTTGGGCGGAGGACTCCTCCACAGCTGCTTGTGGGACAAGTGCACACTAGCAAGCAGTTCTGGGCCACCCAGAGCTGGAGACCCCTCTACCACCACCTGTGGGGTGTGTGTGGCTCTAGCAAGCAGTTCTGGGCTCACCCAAAGCAGGGAACTCTTCCACCGGCCCCCATGGGGGACATGTGGTTCTAGCAAGCAGTTCTGGGCCTGCCCAGAGTGGAGGACTACTCCGCTACCACCTGCAGGGCATGCACGGCTCTAGCAAACAGTTATAGGCCTGCCTGGAGCAGTGGACTCCTCCACTGCCGAGCACGGCATGCACGGCTCTAGGAGCAGAGGACCCCACCACTGCTGGTGGTGGATTTTGTACTTTTGATTGTATTTTGGGGGTCACAGCTCGCCTCAGCAAAGTTGTACATTCTTCATTCTTCTCTCTTGGCTTAGCTCCAAACCATCAGCTTACTTGCTAAACTTTTGTCCTTTAAGTGTTCTTCTAGACAGGAGCCTCTGTGGGAAGCTGGCTGCAGTCTGCCATCTTGACTCCACCCCCAAAGTCTGCATTTTTTAAGAAACTACATGTTGGGGATTCTCAACATGCCAGACGTTGCTGTAATGGGCAAGCTCCCAGCACATCCCCCAGCACCACATGCCAGGGTTTATTCTGAGAAGTCTTCAAAACAAGGACTTACAGAAAGTACCAAGTTTCACAAAAACCCCTCAAGTTCTCAGTGGACGAACAATGGTGGAAACCTACCCAAGCTCTAACTATAGTTGTCCAAGCTATATCCATTGTTACCCAACTGAAACCTCACCCTGAGCCAACCTCAATGTCCCACTTCTGTATTAGCTTGCTTGCTTAGCAATGCAAAAAAGGTATAAAAGACAACTTACTCTCCACTTTGGGGCTGACTGCCTCTCAGAGCAGCAGTCACCTGCACAAGTGTAATAAATCATCAATTAACTACATCTATGTGGGGTCTGAGTCTGTCTTTTCAGGTCGTGACAGGTATAACAATTGGAGGTCCCAGCAAGATCCTCGCCCTCAGACCCCTGCCTGGAACTGCCACTGGCTGACGGACCCAAGGGAAGACCTTGGAGAGATGCTCCTCTACCCTGGGCCCCTTGGTTGTGTGAACTTGGGTCACAGGTTTCCAAATTTTCCATTCTGGTAACTTGGCTGTGGCACCCTGTGTAAGTCTATCTGGATCTCTAGAGAATTTGGGGGAACTTGATGAACTGGATGCAGCTGAAAGTCAGTTCCCAAGACAGAGGAGAGACATTTCCCTGTCTCTTTGAGTTGTCAGTCTTTTGTGGTTGTTGCCTTTTTTGTCCATCTTTGTTTGTCAGTGTCCACTTAATAATTTATTTGCAATGGGACAGGGACCATCCACCCCACTGACTCTTTTAGAGTGTCTCCTTTGTAATTTTTCTGATTTCAGCCACAGTGCCAAGGGATGCAGTGCAAAAGTGAAACCAGGCACTTTACATACCCTATGTGGACTGAACTGACAGCGTTCAGGACAGGCTGACACCCCATTGAGTCTTTTAACTTCCTCTTTCTCTCCAACTACCACTCAGATGTACTGGCACCTTCACCCCCCCCCCCCAGCACTGTGCCCAGGGACCTGCAAGGGAGCCCCCACACGAACAATCATTTACAGTCACACTGGCCTCCCTGACCAGATCCACTTTCTTTACTTCTCTGCCAGGACCCTCCTGGACACGCAGCTCCCTAAATTGGAAAAACATAAGACTGACACTCCCATATTGCACCCTCCTCCTGAGGACCCCACCCTGGACCCTCCCCTCCAGCCCCATTCTTTGTACCATCCTCCTCCTAGCCCAGAAACCATTTCTACCCTAAATCCCCTGGGAGTAGACCCCCCTTCCTTGTCTGCTCCCATTTTGCCCTTGCACCAACCCCCCTCACTTGGCACCACTGTTCCAGTGCTTTGTTTGCTGCTGGCGTGGGTGTTTGGGTGCCAGGCAGGCGTGGCCCCTGGGGAGGGGACAGTGCTGCCCAGGGTCCTACCCCCATGCTGCCCCATGTGCCTGGGTGGCCAGCAGCCTCCGAGAACTGTGTCCTGTCCTGTCTAGTCCTGTCCCTGCATGGCCCAGCCATGCTTTCTCTCTAGCCACCTTTCACTGAATTCCGCTGCCATGGCCAGCCTGCTGTTGTCTGGTCCAGCCTCGCTGCTGCCACTGCTGCTGCTCCTGGTAGTAGCCCCAGGTGCCCTGCCCTACACTGGGTGGGATGTGCCCTGAGCATGTGCTGGAGCTGCACGAGGAGGAGGTGAATGTGGTACTCACCAGCATAGTGGAGAAAATTCTCAATGTAGACCTGGTGCAGCACATGTACACCTGCAAGGTTCTGGTCTGATGGTACGTGAAGGGCAGAGATCTGGTGGCCTGGGAAAGCCTACTGGATGGGGGAAGCAAGATGGTGGCAGCAGTGGAATAGAGAGTTATAGAATATATTTCTGAATAACACTGTTTGGTGTCCTTTTTGTATAAGCCAGGAGACTTATATGAAAGTCACCTGTCTGTAGCACTAAGCAATCAGAAACAAGGCCAAGATTGTTAATATCTGAAGAAAGCTTTTCCTGTTTTCTTTAAACCTAAAAGATACAAGGTATTTAAAAGGAAGTTTCAGTGCATGTAAACATGGAGTGTTCAGAAATCTAAGAAAAACAACTGTCCTGGGAAATCTGTAGCTATGTGTGCCTGAAGTGGACAAGCTGGAATAGCTAATCCTGGGCAAAGGTTTAATCTTGAGGATAAACTTTTATTTTGTTCCACTACTCTTGCCCACATCAGTGCCCATGACAAATGTATGATTTATAAGCTTTTATCTCTCTATTTACAAAGAGTTATGTAATTTGAGATGATCTTCAGAGAAAAAACAATTTGCTTTTCCACTGATCAATGATGGACTCTGAACAGTGCCAATCTTTCCTTGAACTCCTGAGAGCATCTGCAGTGTGTAACTTTGGGGCTATGTGCTCAGCTAGCCAATGTATGTGTCCTCAGTGTGAGCCCCTCCAAACCTGGTTCTGTGTGCAGTAGCAATGGTGTCACCTACAGCAATGTGTGTGAGATGTGGAAAACTGCCTCCTGCCAGCAGGTGCAGATCAAGGAGGTCTGGACAGGGCCATGTGAACAGGCTGAGTGTGACTCTGGGGGCTCTAGCTCCAGAGAACAGCAAGTGTAAACAAAAATTGTGCCAACAACATTGTGGCATCTAGGAAGAGGGCTCAGAGGATGGGCCATGCATCTGTAACTTCAGCTGCCAGAGTATCCTGAGAAGCCTGGTTTGCAGCTCAGATGAGATCACCTACAGCACTGAATGTGAACTGAAGAAGGCCAGGTATGAATTACAGGAAAAGCTGTATTTTGTGGCCCAGGAAGCCTGCCAAGGTCCCACTTCAGCCCCACTGCCATCTAGGGCTCCCTCACACTATGCCCAGACTCTCTATGGCTGCTGCCAGGGCAACATCACTGCTCCCCCAGGTGTAGGCCTGGCTGGCTGCCCCAGCATGTGCCACTGCAACCCACATAACTCCTACAACAGAACAGAGCCACAGGACAGTGTTCCTGACACCCAGGTAAGAGTGGCCTCAAGTGTGACCCCTGTAAGCCTGGTTTCTAGAATTTCTGAGAAACCGTCGCTAATAGCTGGAGTAGCTATACTCCGTGCACCTGTGAGCCCTGGGGAGCTGTGTGGGATGACTGTGAGCAGATAGTGGGGCTATCCTCTTGTAAACCTGGTGTGGCTGGCTGCAAGTGCAGGCAGTGTCCAGATAGCTGTGCTGTGGGGCCCTGCTAATTTTAAGTTTAATACTTCCTACATGGAGGAGGCTGGCTCTGCTCACTGTGCTTTCTGATCCTTATGAGCTGAGTTAGGGATGTCTCTTGTCTCTAGCTGCATCACTGTCCTGCTGCCCATCCGTGTGAGGACAGAACAAGGTCACCCCAGCACGTGGAAAAAGCCATGTGGCATCCACTCCTGCCTGTCCTTCTGCCCTGTGACTGTGGCCTGCACGTCTTGCCATGGCTGGTCCTCAAGACTCCGTAGCAGAGCTCAGGCAAGGGCAGGATCACAGGTGCAGCCCTGTGCCTGCCCAGGGGACCTGGGCTCTGCTGGCACCTGTGCTGTAGATGGGTGAGAAGTCTTTGGCCCACCCTGCAACTGCCTGGCACCCTGTACCCACCACTTGAGGGTTCCCAGGAAAATCTGTCCAACAAGACTCCTGTGGAAAGCCCCCATGGTCCTTGGACCTCTGTGTCATCCTGTGCTGGTGCTTACTCCCCCATTGTGTGGGGCTGGTGTCTTCCCTCTTATTGTTCTGGAAAACATTCTTGTGGAAAGTAACTGCTATCAGGAATTGTTGGACAAACTTCAGATTTAATCAGTATCAGTTATTTGACTTAGTTGGGACAGACTTGTTAATTTTAAGGCACACAGAATCCATTGATAGTGATTTCTGGGTTATTTTTGGAACTGCCAAGCTGAAACTCACATCCTTCCCCAATACCCTGTCTACTTGGCCCACTACACTTTCTTGGGAGCACATGTGGATTTCATGCTCTCTTTTGGTCCTGGAGGGCAGGTCCTGCCTGGACCAGTGTGGGGGCAGGGCCTGTTACCCAACACTCTCCTATCCTGAGGTCAATGCCACCAAGGTCTGTGGATCTAACCCAGCATCTACATCTGTGACCACCTTGGGACTTGTCCTGAGTAAAGCACTGCTGCCTCCCCCCAGCACCCTCCCCCTGGCTCCCAGCCACCTTTAGAGAATCTGGGAGTACTGACAGAAGTGGAGACCAGGAACTGTTATACACACCAGAGATGGATGACCCCAAGTCAGGGCTTTATGGAGAGGTGGTGAGAAGCATTGAGAACACACTGAATGACATTTCCCAGAACTCAAATGTCAAAAAGGACTTTCGGAGTATCCATCTGTGGGACCTGAGACCTGGCAGGTCAGTCCAAGCCATTATAAATGCACACTTTGACCCCACCACAACCTTCAGGGCACTGAATGTGGGCCAGGCCTTCCTCCAGAGGATCCAGACATCCCAACAATGGTCCCTAGAGGTGAAGCACCCCCTACAGCAGCACGTGCACTTCATGGACTTCAAGTGGTTTCCTGCCTTCTTCACTGAATCCACTGCTGCTGTTACCACAGCCAGAGCTACCACTTTGGCCTGCCAGCCCTCTGCCATGACCCCTCAGGCCTCATTCCCCAGTTATACCAGCTGCCCAGCTGGCAAGACCACCTAAGCCTACCCAGCCCCTGCCATGGTGGGTTCCTATTCCAGGCCCTGAAAACTGGCATGTTCCACTGTCAGTGCCCACCTGACCACTTTGGCTCAACCTACACCCATAAGAAAAAATCCCTGTCAACCAAACCCCTGCCATGAAACAACCCTCTGCCATGTGCTGCCCAAGGGTAGGACTAAGGACATGTACCCCTTGAGATGCGAGGGTGCTCTCACCTATACAATCTTAAAGCTAAACAACACTCGGTCCTTCCTGGCTGACTTCAATAACTTCTCCTACCTAGAGCTAAAAGACTTACATACCTTCAAGCAAGACCTAAAAAAAAAATAGAACTAAAAGTAATGTTTCTAGCTTGTAACCCCATGGCTGATTCCTCTAACCCCTCCCTGGTAATTCAGATAAATCAAAGGTTTGATTCCCCAAAAAGACCAGTGGGGAATGTAATGGGCAAGCTCCCAGCCCATACCCCCCCCCCCCCGCCCCTGCCTGCTCTGGTTGATTCTGAGAAAAGGCTTCAGAACAGGGAAACACGGAAAGTCTCAAGTTTCACAAACCGCCACCCCCCCCCCAAGTTCCCAATGGACAAACAATGGTGGAAACCTACCCAAGCTGTAACCATAGTTACACAAGCTATATCCATTATTACCCAAACTGTAACCCCACCCTCAGCTAACTGCAATGTTCCACTTCTGTATTAGCTTGTTTGCTTAGCAACACAAAAAAGGTACAAAAGACAACTTTCCCTCCACTTCAGGGCTGACTGCCTCTCAGAGTAGCGGTCCCCTGTGCAAGTGTAATAAATCACCAATTAATTACATCTAAATGGGGTCTGAATCTATCCTTTCATGTCACGATGGGTACAACAGTTGCTTTTGTACAGCCCTTCATTTAATTATGAAGGCAGTTCTGTGGGTTGGATGCTAATAGTATGACAATTTTTCAGAAGAAGAAAATGAGTTGGACAGGTTAAGTAATTTTTTATTAAGACATTACAACCTATATACTTTGATACATCCGTGTAATGTGCAGTGATCAAATCAGTGTAACTAGGTTATTCATTACCTCAAACATCTATCATTTCTTTAGTTGTGTTGGGAATATTTCAAATCTTCTCTTCCAGCTATTTTGAAATATATAATAAATTCTTGTTAACTGGCTCAGCGCCTGTGGCTCAATCAGCTAGGGCGCCCGCCACATACACCTAAGGTGGTAGGTTCAAATCCCCAGCCTGGGCCGCCAAACAACAATGATGGCTGCAACTAAAAAATGGCCGGGTGTTGTGGCAGGTGCCTGTGGTCCCAGCTACTTGGGAGGTGGAGGCAGGAGACTCGCTTGAGCCCAGGAGTTGGAGGTTGCTATGAGTTGCGATGCCATGGCACTCTACCCAGGGGGATAGCTTAAGGCTCCGTCTCAAAAAAAAAAAAAAATTCTTGTTAACTATAGTCACCCTATTCTGCTCTTGAACATTGGAACGTAATTATTTTATGTATCTGTATTTTTTTGCCCATTAACCAACCTCTGTTTATTCCTGCCTCCCTCTACCTCTTTCAGTCTCTGAAAACTATCATCCTACTCTCTACCTTGAGAGCATCTTTTTTTTTTTTTTTTGCAGTTTTTGGCAGGAGCTGGGCTTGAACCCACCACCTCCAGCATGTGGGGCCAGCGACCTACTCCTTTGAACCACAGTGCTATCTGAGATCATCTTTTTTAGCTTCCACATACCAGCGAGAATGAGAAGATGTGATGTTTACCTTTGTAGCTGGCAGATTTCACTTAACATAGTGACCTCCAGCTCCATCCATGCTGCTTCAAATAACACATTTCATTCTTTAAGAAGTCAAATTGTCCCTGTTTGCAGATGACATGATCTTACATACCTAAAATCCTAAAAACTCCACCAAGAAAATCTTAGAAATGATGAACAAATTCAGTAATTGTTCAGAATACAAAAGTAGTATACAAACCAGTAGTGTTTCTATACATCAAGAAGAAACTGGCAGAAAAACAAATTGAGAAAGTAATCCCTTTAACTGTAGCTATAAGGAAAAAATACTCAAAATAAATTTAATCAAGGAGACAAAAGATCTCTAGAAGAAAAATTATAAAACACTAATGAGTAGTTGCAAAAAAAGAAATGCATCCCATGTACATGGATTGGAAGAATTGATATTGTGAAAGCAACCATGATGTCAAAAGCAACCCTCAGATGCAGTGCAATACTATGAGAATACCAATGACACACTTCACAGAATTGGAAAAACAACTATAAAATTCATGTGGAACTATGGAAGACCTCAAATAGCCAAAGCAATTCCAAGCAAAACGAACCAAGATGGAAGCATCTCATCACCTGACTTCAAAATATAATATCATCCTGTACTAATTAAGACAACATGGTACTGGCACAAAAATAGACACATACTCCAAGGGAACAGAATAGAAAACCCAGAAATAAATCCAGGTATCTACAGAGAAATCAATTTTGACAAAAGAGCCAAGAATATTCTTTGCAAAGGGATAGACTTTTCTATAAAGTCCAGTGGTGGGAAAACTGGATATCCATATGTAGGAAAATAAACTAGATTCCCCACATCTTTCCCCATACGAGGATCAACTCCAAATGAAGCCCTGAAATAATGAAACTACTAGAAGAAAACATCAGGGAAATGCTTCTAGTCATCAATCTGGGTAATATTTTTGAGGGATAAGTTATCAAAAACACAGGCAACAAAAACAGAAAAAATGAATGGGATTATATCAATAAAAAACTTCTATACAGAAAAGGAAACAATCATGGAGTGAAGAAACAAGATACAAAATAGGAGAAAATACATGCAAACTATCCATCTGACAAAGGATTAATAAAATATATAAGGAGTTAAAATAACTCAGTAGCAATTAAACAAACACTCCAGATTTAAATAGGCAAATGATCTCAATAGGCATTTCTGAAAAGAAGACAGACATGTGGCCAAAAAGCATATGAAAAAAATGCTCAACATCACTAACCATCAGAGAAATATGAATCAAAACCATGGTGAGATCTCATGTCGCCATAGTTAGAATGTTTCTTATCAAAAAGACCCCCCCACAAAAAAAACAAGTTTCACAAAACAAAACAAAACAAAAAACAGATGCCAGCAAGGCTACAGAGAAAAGGAATGATAGTACAACTACTGGTGAGAATATAAATTAGTGCAGCCACTATGGAAGACAGTAGAGAGTTCTTCAACCTCCTGCATATATATCCAAAAGAGAAGAAAGTTTATCAAAGAGACAGTTGTACACCATGTTTATTGCAGCCATGTTTATGTAAGTCAGGATACAGAATCAACCAAAGTAATCAGCAATGGATGGACGGATAAGTCCGAGGTGACACAAACAGTAATGTATACACATAAAATTCTGCTAACTGCAGGGTAACTTTTCTAAGTGTCAAACTCAAATTTATCTTCTAAACCTTTGCCATTGTTGTGACTTTCTTTTCTTAACATGAGAATTTTTCCATTATAAAAAATAATAACTGCTCTTACTTTTGTAAAAACACAAGTTTTGGTAAATGTAGATGATCTTATATAAAACCTTAATTTTTTTCTTAATAAATCAATTCTTCATTTTTTTGCCATATAATCTTCAGAACTTATATATTTCTTTCTCTTATTTTTTCTTTTATTAAGTCATATACACATAGATCGTGAATATATTTATGCATATGTGAGGTACAATTGTTGATTTTTTTATACAATTTGACATGCTTACATCAAACCAATTAACATGGCATTCATATCATTTACTTGATTATTATGTTAAATAAAGCCAATTCTTGATTAACCTTTTTCCCTCTGAAGGAAGCTCCTCTCACCCCAGCAAGCTGGGTCTCTCAACCTGTGCCCACCTAAGAAGGCTGTGGGGGGACCAGGGAGTCAACACACAGCAAATGTCAAGAACAGTTCCTGACCATCCCTGGGGTTAGGTCCCTCCCCACTCAACAGGAACTCCCTGGGACCTAGAATGTGAATGAGGGCTGATGCTCAGGGCAGCAAGGTGGGGCATGGCAAAGGCTGTGTGTAAACACTCTGTGTGACTTCACTGCTGGATGCAGGTGTCTGTTCCTGGACATTGTCAAGACCCATGGCATGTGTTTCACCAAGAGTGAGCTCTGATGCAGAGCACAGGGTCTGTTGGTAATAATTGTCAATATTGGCTCATCAAGTATAACAAATGTGCCACATTAACACAAGATGTTAATAATGAGGGAACTGGGAATGGAAGGATATCTGTGAATTCTGTACTTTTTTCCTCAGTTTTTCCATAAACCTAAAACCACACCCCATCATAGTCTCTTAATTAAAAAGAAAAAAAACCCACACTGCTGCATCTGAAATCAGTATGTACTGAAAGTAAGCAGACCAAGAAGCAAACTTTTCAAATAAATTATGAGTTAAGTTGATACACACTTTCACTAATCTTTGTGTAAAATTCATGTTCTGGGACAATGGTGGGGAAGAGAATGTTTAAAAATTTTTAACTACAGGAAAAACTGCATACCAACAGATACCCTGGAGTGGTTTCTCCATTAGCAGGAGAGATGACTTCATGTGTGTAGAAAGAGGTGACAATGCATGGTGGATATTTTGTAAATAAAGGTACATTTAGCTACAATCTCCCATTTTCCCTATGTATGGCAACTTTTGGGACACCTTTTAAGTAGAAACACACTAATTCTAACTTTTAAAAACTCAACTAGAAACAAATAGACACTATAAAAATACAAAATTTCAAGAGTATTTAACTGAATGAGATAATGTAAACATCCTGGAAAAAAGTCCATTAAGATAAACTTAAAAGTTTATAATATAAGCAAACTTGGTTTAAATTGGTACATCTGGGTTAAAGGTATATGAGAGTTTGTAGAACTATCCTTGCAACTGTTCTGTAAGTTTGTATTTCTATCAAACTAAATTACATCGAACTGAAATTATAACAAAATTCATAAAATTACCTAACAGATATATCCACAACAATCAGAATTACTCTCTTAGTCACACCGAAGAAGTGGGGAGGAGCTCACCAGCATATGCTGGGAAGAGTGACCAGATAGGGCAGGGAGGCAGCTCTCCATGCCAGACCATACCCTCCAAGTTAGCCCAGAACCTGGCTCTGTGGACACACTCAGTTCCTATGAGTGCCCTTCCCTCACTAAGATACCTCCTATGAAACAGCCATCTTCAGTGGAGAAATGAGCTCCAAGGTGTTTGAGGAGAGAGAAAAAGAGAGTGAAGTCACTTTAGAAGATTCTGGCCCACAGGTGTGGAGGGAGCTCATTGCTGAAGCCTCTGCTGCTCTAGCCTCTGGGCCATCAGGACAGAGGGGACTTGGGTTCTTTCACCAGCAAACATTAACTGCTCCTTTGTTACCTGTTACTCACAGTGTGTGCAGGTGAGGGGAGACAGCCCCTGCCCTCCCTGAGAGTCCAGTCTGGGAGGGGACTTGCTCCCAGAAAGGAGGGGGTGGAGCCTGCAGTGCCAGGGAAGCAGTAGAGTTCCCAGCTCCTGGATTTCCACAAATGGAGCATCAGCCTCTGGATCTTTTGTGTTCTGGAGGGAACTAGACCAAGGAGGCAGGAAGGCAGACCTCTTCCTAACTTCTTTTGGGATGAAAATCTTGTTACTGGAACATAGGACTGATTTTCAAGAGAGATGCAGGGTTTTTTAGGAAGGGAAAGTCCATCATTGGTGTGTTGTTCCATCTCTGTGTTCCCAGCACGGGGAAGGTGGGCTGTAGGGTAAACACAACTGTGAAGCTGGCCCACCATGCCTTGTCCCTCTATTGGTCATGTGAGCCCAGTGAGACAATGGGCAGGTTTAAGAAAAGCAACTTTGCTGCTCACAGAGAGGCACTGGGGGACAGAAGATGCTTGGCGTTCATGGCAGGCTGATCTCCCAAGATTCAGGAAAGCTGCACAGGGAGGAGAGTCTCCTTGTACACATCCCATGTCTTACTGATGCTGAGACCCCAAAAAGCACTCTGCCCTTGGTTTTATGCCCCAGGGCTCACTATCAGTGCTGGGCTAGTCAAGACCATGACATGACCTGTTCTTCAGACCCACCCCCTAGACTCAGATGCCCCCTTAGCCAAACTGGTTGGCTTCACACACTTACTGTCCTGCATGTGAGTACAGGTCTGTCCATCAGATTCATGGAACCATTGATTGACACAATCTTTGGGCTGCACTATAGAGTCAGGGTCAGGACACACTTCATTGGATGCAGGAGGACCATTACCCCAGCAGGTGGTCATGCTGGCTGGGGCAGTCCCACATCCTAGCCTCCAGAAGTTGCTAAAGTTGTCAAAAGAAGGGTCCCTCAGACAGCCCTGCCATATGAGGTCAATGGGGTGGCCTGTTCCCAGATCTCTTCCACTGCATCTCTACAATCCTCAAGGTACAGCCAGAGGTGTTGGGAATAACAAAAGGCCAGCCCATTCTGCCAGCAGACGGTTAGGGGCTGCTCTGGTAGCCACTCATCGCCACCTTAGATGGTGAGCTCAGTGGGTCCTGTTGGCCCTGAATGGCCGAGGTGGCAGCATTAGTCATCTCCCACACAGTCAATAACAAGTTGGATGCCATTTTCCCAGGACATATGCTTGTGCCATGTGTGAGGACATGGACAGCAGAATGGAACTGGCTGTCGCTTGTCTTCCTGGCAGACTCTTAGGCAGCTGCAGTGTCAGAGGTGGCAGCCCTGTCCATTTAGAGTCATTGTGCACAAGCACTTGAGGATCCAAAATTCCCAATAGCACAGCTCATCTGAGGGGTCCAGTGTTCCTTAGTGTAGTATGCCCATTAAAGACAAACAAGCCAGGAAAGCGCGTGTGCCTTTGGTCGGGGAGCAGTCATTATAGTCTCCAGTCCAACAGTACTTGAGCAGTGCTTCAGATCACATGAGAATGTCAAAGCTCCTAAGACTGGAAGGAAGTCTTAGGGGAACGTTACTCTTACTCAGCTTGTGGGCAATTATTCTTTCCTGGGACGGGGAACGTTACTCTTACTCAGCTTGTGGGCAATTATTCTTTCCTGAACGTTTGCTCACACCATGAAGACACCACCAGCACTGCAGGCCCTGAGGCATGTCTGCTGAAGTGGGGCAGAGGGAAGGGTCTAGAGGGAAGTCCCCTGCACTTAGAGAGAGAGGCCAGGCAGACAGGCAGGAGAAGGGCTGGCCGGTCCACACCCAGGGTGGAAAACCAGCTAGAAGAGAATACTTGGGTTTAACTCAGTCTCTAATTGTCAGGCAGCCATGCATCTACCTATCTCTGCCACTTGCTGGGTCAGTAAACCTTGTGAAGCTTCTTTATCCTCATATGCAAAATGGAGAAGGACTGGTTGGAGAGAGAGGCCAGGCAGACAGGCAGGAGAAGGACTGGTTGGTCCATACCCAGGGTGAAAACCAGCTACAAGAGAGTACTTCAGTCTAACTCAGTCTGTCACTGTCAGGCAACCATTCATCTAATCCTAGCTCTGCCACTTGCTGGGTCAGTGAACTTTGTCAATGGTCTTAATCTCTCCAAGTCTCTTCATATGCAAAGTGGAAATAGCAATCACCTCTGTCATAGGTTTGTTATGAGAAACAAATTAGATCAGTTATACAATGTCTAAAGCTAAACAGCAAAATCACCAACAAACATAGCCCAGGATTGGTTTAATTTATTTCTGTAATAAAAGCAATCCCATGGCATTTATTATCATTTTGAAATAGCATAAGAGTAATCATAACCATATGCACAAATATTTTAGAAACATATTTCCAACAAAGTATGGCCCCAAATCCTGTATTACCTTCTCAACAATTTCTCACTTCCTTGATCATATCTAGTTGGAGACACTTTGTAACAGAGTGATATTATCTCCTTTTAGCATGATCCAACCCAGTTGTCTTCTGTACTTTGTTTTAGAATGAATCTCTTCAGCATCATCTAATACAAGGTTCATATACTCATTAACATCAATGATGCAGCCCTCCGTCCGCATATCCACTTGCTCATAGAACCATAGTTGAGGGTGGCACATGTGGCTCAGTGAGTAGGGTGCTGGCCTCATGTACCAAGGGTGGTGGGTTCAAGCCCGGTCCCAGTCAAACTGCAACAAAAAAATAGCTGGGCATTGTGGCATTGTGGTGGGTGCCTGTAGTCCCAGCTACTTGGGAGGCTCAGGGAAGAGAATTGCCTAGGCCCAGGAGCTGAAGATTGCTATGAGTGGTGATACCACAGCACTCTATGGTGGGTGATAAAGTGAGACTCTATCTCAAAAGAAAAAGAACCACAGTTAAAGGCAGGATCTATTTTGTAAGTGTCTGAAGATGAGGTTGATGGGCTGCACTATCACCTTCTGCACTTCCTGGCCCTGGCCACAGTACCCCATGGGGAAATCTCAGAAAGACCACACTGACCCCCATGCCACCTTAGAAAGCAACTTTGTTTTAACTCATACATTGAATGATTAGTAAGGCAACGTGTTTAAAAAAACTGATTTGAAGAATACTTGAGAATATGTAAAAGCAGTCAGGAAAAGAATCTACATAATATCCTTAAGGCTCTCTTTTTCTTTATCTTTCTTTTTTTTTGGCAGTTTTTGGGTGGGACTGGGTTTGAACCTGACACCTCCAGCATATGGGGCCGGCTCCCTACTCCCTTGAGCCACAGGTACCACCTTCTTTTTCTTTCCTTTTTTATACAGTGTCACTTTATTGTCCTTAGTCAAGTGTGGTGGCACCACAGCTCATAGCAACCTCAAACTCTTCAGCCCAAGTGATCCTCTTGCCTCAGCCTCCAAGTAGCTGGGACTACAGGCTCCTACCACAACACCTGGCTATTTTTCTTTTTTTTTTTTTAGAGATGTGTTCTTGGTCTTGCTCAGGCTCATCTAGAACACCTAAAGTCGGCAATCCACCCACCTCAGTCTCCTAGAGTGCTGGGATTACAGGCGTGAGCTACCACGCCTGGACTCCTTAAGACTTTTGACTTTTAACGGGTTGAGACAAACTGAAGCAGTTTGGGTTTTAATGCATTGACTGGGCTATGAACCTATAGTGCCTCATCCAGCATGTATAAGTTGTTTGCTTCTTTTTTTTTTTTTTTCTTTGGCAGTTTTTGGCAGAGGTTGAGTTCGAACCCACCATTTCTGGCATATGGGATCAGCACCCTACTGCTTTGAGCCACAGGTGCTACCCTTGTCTGCTTCTTTATCTGTTGTGAATTGTTACCAACCACTTTTTATTAAAAATGTCAAATGAGGACAAATAGCAAGAACCTGCTTTTTATCCAGACAGATGGTAGCATGAAATAAAAAATATGAGCAATCTCCATTTTATCTTTCTCTGCTTTGACACGATTTATTTTCTTTTACACTGACTTATAGCTGGAACCCAGTAAGTGTTGTTGATTTCCCTCCCCTCTCAGCCTGTTTGAATTCAGACTGAATTCCTCCAATCTGGAGGCCAGACATGGGCTGGGATCTGGACCCAGCCAAAAGGGATCTGGGTCCCAGGCTGGATGATGCTCAGGGAGGTCTTTTCCACTATAATAAACTCTTTTGCTCTGCTGCAGGACAACAATTGCCTGACTCCAGACCTTCTTCGTGTCCTTGGTCGGACCTTTGTCGCAACCACTAGGAACACAGTGGGAGTCAGGAGCCTTGATTGGAGAAGCTGGAAGGAAAAGCAAGATTTCACACAAGTCATCCTCTGCCATGGTATGACAGAGTTGTGCTCAGGAGTTCCACAAAGACCGCACTTCCAAGCAAGTCAAATTATAGCAGAAGGGCCTTAGTGTCTCAGCATAGGGTTTCTGACAGCAGCCCTGAGTGCTTAAGGCGTTGGATGTTATTTATTTATTTTTTACTTTTTAGAAACAGAGTCTCACTCTGTTGCCCTTCGTAGAGTGCTGTGGTGCCATAGTTCACAGCAAACTCCAGCTCTTGGGCGTAGGAGATTCTCTTGCTTTAGCCTCCTGAGTAGCTGGGGCTATAGGTGACTACCACAACACCTGGCTACTTTTTATTGCAGTTTGGCTGGGGCTGGGTTTGAACCTGCCACCCTTGGTATATGGGGCTGGCACCCTAGCCACTGAGCCACAGGTGCTGCCCAGGAGTTGGATTTTTAAAGCTTGGTCTGCATCTTGGTTGGCATGCAGGCTATCCAGGTACATTCAAGTGTGGGTAGCAAGCAAGCATTGTACAGAAACAGAATTTTGTGGTTAGTTAGAATTACGTCATACATCTTTGTTTTAATATTTTCCCATACATCTTAATTTCAGTACTTTTACTCCACTTATCTTTGTGTCAGTATTCTTTCTACCTAGTATTGCCTAAAGGTCAGTCCAGGGACAATCAGTTCCTTTTTCAGGCCCAGGAGTTAGTGAAGCAAGAAGTTAGTGAGTGCTTTGCCATCTGTCTTGGGAGTGAACCAGACTTACTATATTTTGTTGAGGGCTTGCAGCCCAAGTATTTGCCAGGAGTTAACTGGTATTTTTCTTACTTTAGCCTAGGCCTAAAAAGTACCCCCTCTTCTCTCTTGGGGGTCAAATCATTGACCCAGTGCTGGGTATAAGGTTGGGTACAGGATTATATTGATTCTTAATTATCATAAGTTTGACAGCACTCATTCCCTTTTTTTTTTAGATTTTTTTTTTTTATTAAATGATAGCTGTATACATTAATGCAACCACAGGGTACAGTGTGGTGTTTTCATATACATTTTGAAATACTCTCATCAAACTGTTTAACATAGCCTTCATGTCATTTTCTTAGTTATTAAAACATTCATATTCTGCTTTTAGAAAGATTCACTTGTATTCTTGTAGGATAAACCATAGACATGACTCCACCAATGACCCTCCCCTCCCCACCCCCTCTCACCCCCTTCCCATATTCTAAGGTTATAATTAAGTTATAACATTCCTATGAAAGCTATAAATTAGTTTCATAATAGGGATGTGTACATTGGATATTTTTTCTTCCATTCTTGAGATACTTGGCTAGGAAGAACATTTTCCAGTTCCATCCATGTAAACATGAAGGAGGAAAAGTCTCCATCTTCATTTAGGGCTGCATAATATTCCATGGTGTACATATACCACAATATATTGATCCATTTGTGGGTTGATGAGCACTGGGGCTTCTTTCATGACCTAGAAATTATGAATTGGGCTGCAATAAACATTCTGATACAAATATCTTTGTTGTAATTTGCTTTTTGGTCTTCTGGATATATACCTAATAA
>CAUYQV010186821.1:0-14328 GCA_963574575.1 Galagoides demidoff | reverse complement strand
CGACTGGTGAAGGTCTCCAGTGCTGGTCTGGGTATGGACTTCGCAGGGTCACAGATGGGAAGGCACTGGCCCAACAGCTGTCATTGTTGTTTGGCGGGCCTGGGCTGGATTCGAACCTGCCACCCTAGGTGTATGTGGCTGGCACCTTAGCCACTTGAGCCACAGGCGCCGAGCTGTAGATGATTCTTAATAACATCACTTGTGGCTCGGCGCCTGTGGCTCAATTGGCTAAGGCGCCAGCCACGTACACCTAAGGTGGCAGGTTCGAATCCCCAGCCCGGGCCCACGAAACAACTATGATGGCTGCAACCAAAAGATGGCCGGGCGTTGTGGTGGGCGCCTGCAGTCCCAGCTACTTGGGAGACGGAGGCAGGAGACTCGCTTGAGCCCAGGAGTTGGAGGTTGCTATGAGCTGTGATGCCATGGCACTCTACCCAGGGGGATAGCTTGAGGCTCTGTCTCAAAAAAAAAAAAAAAAAAAATCACTTGTTATGTATTTGAAATGTTAAAGGAAAACAAAACATTGGGTAATACTCTCATAACCTTTCAGTTATGGTTAGGAGAGAGAAGAGGGCGCATGCATTTTGGTAGCAACTACTAAGCTCCGCTCCAAGATTTCTGGCTTGGCTAACTCAAAGGCTATCTTCTGGAAGCTAAAGAGCACAATAGGAGGACGGAGTCAGTAAAGGTCTTTTTATTTCAATTTTGCTATAAAATCATTGGGTAATCTTGATGTCTTTTGCCCCTCTCTGACCTTCAGTTTCCTCAATTAAAAAGGGAGAGGTTGGATCAAATTGGGTTGGGTTTTCAGACTTTTAAGCATCAAAACTTTTCTTCCTATCAGGTATTACTCAGAAGTCTAATAAATATTTGAGTAGGCCTGGGGACTCCCTCCCCGCAGTAGCCCCATAGAACAGTATGAAAACAATGAAAGCAGGTGATTTAAGGTCCCTCCCACCTCTAAACATCAGGATTTCATGTATTCTACCTCTGGAAGACAAATACCCCATACCATCCACTTCCTTGCTGAGCTCCTCCCTCTTGAACTACAGGGATAAGCTGATTCCAACCCTTGCCCTAAGATGCTGCATCACAGCGCTGGCTGAAGAACCAGAGTAGCAACCCAAATCCAGGGGCTGAACAACTGTTTGTGGGTGAAAATTAGATTTATTCAATTTAAACGGTCACTGAGGCTACAGCAGAATAAATGCTGTTACAATAGGCAAGCACTACTGTCAGCAGCAACACAGTTCATTTCTTAAACAGCATCCAGGCCTCATGGGTTATGTTTTCATTTTTTAGAAAAATCTTATAAACCAGTTGGGAAGTAAAGGCCAATTTCAAATGCCAATGTAAAACAAATTTCACTGAAAATACAATTCAAATGCAACTGCTATGAGCAATGTAAGAAAAGTTGACTAAGAACTTGGATATAGTAGAAAAGACCTTAAATGGTAAATAAAATACAATAGCAGCATTTAAAAACTTTGTAATTCCCATTTCAGAAGATGCCCTTCCCCTGCCCATAATCCCCCATGCCTCTACCACATCCTATCCCAGACAGAGGCCTGGTTCTAGCAGAGAGGCAATTGCTATCTTCACAGAACATGCAGCGGATGAACTCTACAGTAGCCAGGAGGAACAAGGCTTCAGTGCAGATATGTACAGGTCACCTCCTACTCCTTACAAGAAGCCTGTCAGAAATCTGGTCCTGCCCTTGAGATATCTTGTCAATAATCTTAGTAACCTCAGCTTATACCCTTCTTGAAAATGTGATAAGAAATTAAACAGGTGGGACTCCTCCCACATTACTCAAAATTCTAAATGGAGAATCAGTCATTTTGCTCCACAGCCCAGGCCCTGTTTTTAACTCTGCTGTGAGCCCTATCCTCCACTAATGCAATTTGATAGATACAGCTGCAGCCCTGGGGACAGGTCACTTGAATTGGCACCAGCTAAATGAAATTCTGCAACAGCACCTTCCGATCAACCTTCATTCTTTAAAGCTCAATAGAGGTCAAGGCTAGAGTTAACTTCAATACATATGTGATCTCCTAACCTCAAGTGCAAGCAGCCAAATGTATTAGCTATCTCAAGGACAACAGCCTATAATCGTATTCTAGCATATATACCTTCAATTCCCATTTTGACATTTGTTAATAGCTAGAGATCAGTTAACAGATCTTCTGGCACCATTCTGTTCACTCTTTTAGATCTGCCACAGTACTGTCATTCATTCTTAAAATATTCTTTGCTAATATGGAAAGCATATTAGCAAAATTACTAGAGAAAAAAATTTCTGTATATCCTCACTGGAAAACCTCAGTAGATTAAGGCAGCAGTATCATATTTTCAGATGAAGATTATGGCGACAAAAGTATTAAAAGAAAGAAGATAATGAGGGTGCCAGGATAGGAGAGTTCTGAGATGAAGACATGCTGGCAGCTCAAGATCGCTATTAGTACCCCACTGCTTCAGAGCAAATTCCGCTGCATGACAGCCTGAAGAGAGCTGGGATTGCCCACAGAAATGCCTTTGTCCAGGTGCAGCCACCTTCATCTGGGCAACTCCTTGTCTTTGATCCACACTGTGCTTATGTCACTAGCTTCTGTGCCTACCCCCAGCTGCTCTCCTCTTAGGGCTCCCAACAGCTTGCTGGGCTATGCCAATCTCTTAATTCACTGGGGGATAAACCATTTGACCTCAGTAATAGTGGTGGTGTGTAGGCACTGCTGGCTATGGCATGCAGATTGTGGACAAAATGGTCTAAACACAGATTGGGTCACCGGTCAACTTAAGACAGCTGAGGTGCACCCTCACCCACTAGAGGACAAGGACAGGGTCATTCTCAAACACCTGCTGGACTGTGCTCACAGCCTTTAAGACTAGAACCCCCTGGGCTGGCTGTTTTTAAATGGTATGTACTAGTTCTTAGTACATACTAAGAGGGTACATCCAGAAAGTAACCCTAGAGAGACTGCCCCCAAAGGCCCTCAGGAGGGCTCTGCGTACATCACTCTTAAGGCCCAATCTACTCACCACAGAGTTTGGAGCTGACAACCTCAAAGGTGGGCACCACTCAATGCTAACTTTGCAGAGGAGGGTACTGCATGATATATGCACAGACCCATGGGCTGAGCAGGATGCAGGAGAAAGAAAATCTACCTCGTGAAGAGATAAGAACTACTCTAGAAGTGAGTAGATGCTACAGCCTTGTCGGCTGGAAGTACAAGTCGAAGATCTAAGAAGCAGAGGTTCCCCCGTGTTTTTTTTTTTTTTTGTGTGTGTGTGTGTGTATAAACTTCTAATAGCCCAATCACATCCAATTCTGTGTTTGCCCCCTCTTCTCTCTCTGCCCGCCCATATTCTGTCATCCAGTAGCAACAGGCAGGAGTGTTTTCTGATCCCCACCCTTCATCTCCTTCCACTCCTTGCTGCACCACAGGGCTCTGCTCCTAGGTGCCACTGCAGGTGCAGCTTAATGCTCTTGGGGTGGGCTGGGATTACAAGGCCAGAGAAGTGGCTGCCCTGAAATCAGAGCAGTAACCAAAAAGAAAAGAGAAAAAAAGGCCCAGAGGCCAGAGGTAGTTTTATAATTGATGTGCAATTCTCTAGATACGGAAGCACAGCTGACAGCTGAGATGCTTTGCCCTCTTTTAGCTTAGGAGATCTTTGGGGCAAAATTAAGGAAATGTGTTTTGGTACTTGGGGGTCATGGTGAGACTCCTTGTCAAGGTCTAAAGTAGAAAAGAAATCTGTAGTTTGCCAAAGGTCAGTTCATCAGCACCTCTAACCACTTCTGTGTAAGAGGGAGAAGAGATGAAAAGGGGATAAACCACAGGGCGAAGAATTAGAACGTGTTAGCAAATGCTACCATGCGGAACACTCAACTTTATTCGCTTTATTTATATATTTAACAATTCTAAAGTATTTACTTCTTGTTGTGACAAAAATGAAAAATATAGGAGCAATGACTGACTCCTCTTTAGGAGAAAAGGGTTATATGTACAGCTACGGAGAGTTACGGTTCCTCCTTTACATACAAAGGAAAATATTAATAAAAAAGTGCTTCATTGATCAAAAAAGGGCTAAAAGTTGCAAGCATTTATTCACACTGTACATCAGACCCAAGAAACCCGTATCATAACCTCTTGGCACCTGTCATTAAGAACTGCACAATCTTCAATTAGACCGACTTACCCCGATCTGCATGACCAGACCACACAGTGCGGAGAACTATACCTTGTTTCCCTAAACTCAAAATTCTGAGCAACCTGCTGCCGCTGGAAGTCAGAGACATGCTCAGATGCTCTGGGCTTTGCCTGGACTGACAGCATAAGTGAAGGCTTCTGGGCCACACCTTAACCAAGCTTGGACACACAAAGGAGCCACCTTCCTGAGATGCAACTTGCCCTTGGCCAGGAAACTGCTTCTAAAGGGGCAGGAGAGTACAGAGCAGAGTCAGAACTTTGGTGTTCCCTACCTTACCCCCACCCCTCACCATAATCTGCCCTGCCACCAGTTAGTAGCTTTCCACAGAGCCAAGCAGGGCCCTTCCCCAAGAGGGAGGGCAGGCACAGAACATGGATGCCAAGATTACCAAGCACAAACCTCAGCTCCTCTCCATCCTTCCCATGCTCACCTCCACTATTCTTGACTTAAAGCTTTCTGGACCGTATCAAAGCTCACTGAGGAAAGGTGCCCCAAATCTGCTCTAGGCCACGTCACTTCTCTAAGGAACACTACAGAGTCACCAAGTGGCCCTTCACTGCTGGCCAGCAACCAGACACATGCTTAGTCAGGCAGCTAGGAGCAGGAAAGAGGACTGCCAGGCCCTTCCTCCTGCTCTAAGAAAGGGAAGAGGAGGAAGCTGATTGTATGGGGACTTGCTCCCTTTTCCAGAGGCTTGTAACTCTAAAGGCTGATTCTGCCCCTTAAGAGGGAGATCCATGATTTGTTTGGTTTGGGAGTGGGGAATTTTTGGAACCCTGAGTCTGGATTTCCCTATGCTGGCCGAGAAAGAGAGATTATGTGGGGGTCCAGGCCCCAGAATGGGGTACAGAGGTGGTATGCCTGGGCTTAGGGCAAGCTTTGGCCTTGGCTATTACATTCTGGCTAGTCTTCATTCTTTATGCCTGAGGGTGGGAAGCACTACAGAGCCTGGTCCAGGGAGATAACCCTTTGAGGGAGCCCCAGACAATCTCAGTCAAGTTAAAAACAGAATCCCACAGGGAATAACATGCTGGTGCCCAGCCCCTCTCACTGGCCTCAAAGTAGCAAATGCCTTCCTTCCCCAAAAGGAGGCCTATGCTCCTCCCTCCAAGTGCCAGTCTCATTTATTTGTTTGTGAGATGGGGCTGGCCCAACCTCTCTCAGGAGGGAGAGGGGCACCCAGGCAATGCTCTTGGGGCAATCGCTTTCAGCAGCCCCAAGAGCAAAGGTTTTCCAGTCAGCCCTGATGTGGTGGCATTGTGAGGAATGGTCATAATGTCAGCACTGGCTTTCTTCCCAGCTTACTGTCTCAGATCTTTACTCTTGGCTCTGACCAGCCTCCTCTCAACCCAAAACCAAGCCATCTCTCAGCATCACCTGATAGCAGGTAGCTCAGCAGTTACAGGGGGCCTGGCAACCTCTGGTCTTTCATTAAAAAAAAAATTAAGACAATGAGAGGATTTCTGTTTCTTCTGAAGGCAGAGAGGATGGGAAAGGTGGGGTGGCGACGAAGGACAGGAAAAGAAAATCTACAATCCAGTGGTACATCCCAAATTTCTGTCACTCTGTATAGGTAGTTCCATGCCCCTACTCCAAAGTGCACCGGCCTCTCCGTCTGCTCAGGCTGTGTGGGTCTCTCAGAGGAACAGCATCTTGGCTTGTGCCCACCCCAGGTCACTTGAGCTTCAGTTTGAAGTGGCAGCAATGGGCTTATCCAGTTCAAGGTCAATGCTGGAGCTGGTGGGATGTAGGCTGCTGTAGCAAGACTTGCACACTCGACTGGGTTCAAAGAGCTGCTGGCTGGGAACTGGAACCTTCTGGTTACAACAACTGGAACAGAATACATTCCCACAGTTCCTTGAGATGGAAAGAAGAAACAAAATAGTGTTAGTGTCAGCTAGCAGGTATGGAGTGGGGGAACTCAAAGTCAAAAGACAGACTTAGCTATATGTGATTTGGACATGTTGGAGGCTTCTCAGAGATCAAACACTTTGATTTCTCTAGCCCAAGAACAAGCAGGGCAGGGAGGGCATCCCTACCTAGCAGAATCATATGCCACTTTTAATCCATGGCTGCCTCGCCACAATGACTCTGTGTTTCCAAGTGTACAGGAA
This sequence comes from Galagoides demidoff, assembly GCA_963574575.1. Lineage (NCBI taxonomy): Eukaryota > Metazoa > Chordata > Mammalia > Primates > Galagidae > Galagoides > Galagoides demidoff. The sequence continues at coordinate 8,002 of CAUYQV010186821.1, read as the reverse complement.
GATGCTGCTCAAGAGAGATGTGTGAGAACAAATGGACCCAATACTGGGTAAATCCTGATCCAGGAAAACCCAGTGGCCACACCCACCTGGGCAATGGCTTCTGTGTAGCTTGTGCTCACTGAGAGGCCAGAGTCAAATGGAACAGCCTTTGGGCCATTCAGATAAAAGAAACAACTACAATCCAGCTGGGAAATGAGAAGCTTTGCCCAGGGGCTTGGAGGCAGCAATACAGAGTAGACTGCTGCCATCTTAGACTGCTCTGCCAGCAGCATGCAAAGCCAGGGGACAAGCAGCCTGTGATGCATGCTCAGAGTGAAAGAGGGGAGGTGGAAGGATAAGCGCACAGATGAACATACGGGCACATACACACCCCCTTATTAGATAGGTGTCAGTCAATTACAGCTCACTCCCCTGCTCCATGCATCGCCCAGGAAAATCACAACTCTACCAAAAGGCCTGACTGTACCCAGGCCCCAGCCCTCCCTCTTCTCCTCCTCCTCTGCAAGCCTCGCTCTGATGCATCTGTGACACACAGAGCCATACACCCAGACAGTTGCCCATCGTAGCTAATAAAGAGAGAACTAGAAAAGGATGAGTTTCTGCCCAGCCCTACTTTTCCTGGGCTCTGAAGTACAAATCAATTCCAAGGAGCCCAAGAACAAGAAATTCCAAAGAACCTAACAAGCTCACCAAAGACTAGGGAGAAGGCAGCTAAAGGGAAACACTCTTCTTAGCCAGCATTGCTCACTAACTTTCCATTTGTTTCTCAGAATGCAAAGCTACTGCTGGATTAAGGGTCACTTAGGCACAAAGAGAGAATACTGAAGACCATTTGGGGACAAAAGAATGTTGCAAAAGGAAAAAACAAGGCGAGAGTGCAATGGAAAGACAAAGACTAAAACACATTTCATCTTCTAACAGTGGTTCTCAACCTTCCTAATACCATGACCCTTTAGTACAGTTCCTCATGTTGTGTGACCCCCAACCATAAAATTATTTTCATTGCTACTTCACAACTATAATTTTGCTACTGTTATGAATCATAATGTAAATATCTGATATGTAGGATGTATTTACATTGTTACAAAGGGGTAACACAGGTTGAGAACCGCTGCTCTAGAATGTAGTCAGTACTTCATACCTCTGCTTCTAAAAAAAGCACGAGTCAGCAAGAACCATGGTTACACAGAAAAAAATCTGAACATCTACATTTATTTAACATCCCTCTGGAGTTCAGCTCAAAAGCCTGACATCAATTTGATCAGTTAAACTTTTCTGACTTCTTCTGACCCTAAGTGGAATCTTCACGCCAAAGCAATTCTTGGGAAAGATCACCTCTGCTCAGTTCTGGTCTCTTAAAACAAAACAAAACAAAACAAAAAAAGGAGCAGTGATACTGTTTGACCTGGATCTTACTAGAATCATTCTGGACACCTTAATGAATTACTAATCCAAAAGAAATAGCTGTGACAACTTAACTGACTCCCATACAAGACCAGCCTCTGCTGAAACACCACTTTTTGTCACAAGCAAGATGGCCTGGCTGACCTGTGTGGACCTCAGAGGGGAGAACATGACTGCAGCCTGACTCATTTTTTTTTAAATTTTGAGACAGTCTCAAGCTGTCACCCTGGGGAGAGTGCCATGGCGTCATAGCAACTTCAAACTCTTGGGGTCAAGCAATTCTCTTGCCTCAGCCTCCCAAGTAGCTGGGACTACAGGCGCCCACCACAACGCCCGGCTATCTGACTCACTCTTACTGGCCTCCTCAATCAGCTGCTTTGGACCCCTCAAACCCACCTGCCTACCTATGTACCCTAGGCCCAAGGTTTCACCCCATGAGTGCAGAGAAAGGGGAATGACAGCGTTAGTGTGAAGTTATTGTAGATGTGCACACATCACAGACAGGTTGTTGCAAATGCTCACCACGTTTGATCAACACGGTCAGTGTCCCTGCAAGGAGGGGAAAAAGAGCTCAGAGGAGAAGCCAACCAAAGGCATTTGGGTGTGGGGTAAAGGGTATGGAGATATGGTATATGTCCTAAAGCACCGTTACTAGGTAAAGTTGTTCCAATTCCAACCCAGGTTCACCCATGTGGGTGACCCATGGCACAACTCAGATAAACTTCTTACCCAAGAACACTGAGCATCTACCAGGTAGCTACCATCTCAGCTGGGGCAAAGCGTCTCTAGTAACTCACTATTCCAACCCAGTAAGAGAAAGAAATCAGGAGCCTTAAGGATTGGAAGATTCTATCCTTAGCTGTCCTTCTTGCTAGCCCCACTTAGAGCTGCTCACCAGTGGCATAAGGGAGGACTAGTTTGTGGAGTCAAGGAGCAGGGAAGCATTAGGAAAATGAAGTTCCCTGCCTACAGTAGAACTATTTTTGCTCATGGCAGCCATGTTAAATAGGAAAAAATTTTATACTGTGAATAAAGAAATGGTGGTTTTCAGTGGTGGCTGTTGCTTTACTAATCTGGGAAACAAAACAAAAAAGGCTATCATTTGCACATTTCAAAATTTAATAGTGATCATTCCAAACTGGAACAAAGACACCAAATACAGTTCTGAAAACAGAAAAGATGAGACCCTAAGGTCTACCAGACAGAACACTGCCAGCCAGATGCCCACAGCTCTCCACTTGCAAGCTCTGTGGGCCAGACATTAGCCTCCACACCCAACCAACCCTACCGCACTCCTCAATGCACCTGCAGTGGTGCTTCCTACTGGCGAGCCAGAAGGCACTGTCACACGCGTAGCAGTGGGCAGCCAGGTGGTCAGGGAGCCAACGGGTCATCTGCAAAACATGTGAGACCAGGTTAGTGACAGGAGATGAGCCATACAGCTAGAGCCAGCAGAGCTATGCTGGGCCAGCAAGAGTCACAAGGACCACAGAAGCTCCAGTGGCACTGGTCTAGCAGATTTGATGTCAACAGTACAAGAAAGGTGTTCAAATCATTTCCCTGAAGGGGATTCTATCTCCCCTGAGATAAAATGGCAGGCAGCAGCACCCTGGGTTCCTGTGAGAGCTGGCAAGGTTCCAGTTCATAGAAACAAGGAAGAGGGAGGACCAGCTCACTCAGTCTCCCTGGCTCAGAAATTCTAAGTTTGACATGGGTTTACAGGAACTGAGAAGATGCCAGTGGCTCAAAGCTAACTGCGCTATGAGGTTCTTCCTTGGCCAGGGGCATGGGATAGGGACAGGGTTGGAGAAGAACCATAAAATATTTGTATAGATGGCACTCAGAGCAGGGGCTGAGCCTGTACCTCTGTGTCCTGTTTATCCACCTGTTCCCAGCTGGCTTCAGAGAAAATCTCTGTGCTGCAGCGAGACAAACAGTTCTGATCCAGATTGCTTTCCGAGTCGGGGATTGAGGTCTGTTGGCAAACAAACATAGCTGAACAGAATGAACCTGGTCTCCTCCCAAAAGAAAGAGTTTGGGAAAGGAGGAAACACTGAAGACTCCGGCTGGGCCTGAGTGATAGAGCTGCCAAGCCTGCAGGTGCATCAGTCATGAAGAACTGGGTTGGACAGGTGCAGAGATGGGGCTGGGCTGGGCTTAGCAGGGAGAGGGATATACTGGTTGTATGCAGTGACTGTATGTAGTGACACCGGAGAGGAAAGACAGACCTCAGGGTTCTAGAAAACGAGTGAGAAGTGACCAAGGTAGAATGGGAATCCTAGAGTATCAGCTGCTCCAGTGGGGCTGTCAATTGAACTCTGTCATTTAGTTAAAGCTGAGTGCTCTGGGCATCGCCTCCTTTCTCAGAGGACTCTTTGGGAACATGAAAAACCATCATTAGCAAGAAGGAAAAGCCAACCACTCACTTTGAATTGAAAGTCACTGGATGTGCCTGCCTTTAATGTATGCTGACCACTTCAGAGCCAAGCTCACACTTAAACTTGAGCCTGCTGAGTCAGACCTGCCCAGAGAAGACAGTGCCTCCCTGAGAACATCCTCTCTGATGCCCTCATTTGTAGCCACTGAGCCCCATAAGCGCTAACTTAACACTGCTAGAAACCAATCCCTTCTCTCTATTTCTAATGTTAGCACCTGCCACATGGGTGGTGCCATATTTGTTTAAAGAGAACTAAACCATGCTGGGAGTGGTGGCTCCTGTCTGTAATCCCAGCACTCTGGGAGGCCAAGGTCAGAGGATCACTTGAGGCCAGGATAAGCAATACAGTGAGATCTGTGTCTTAGCTCATGTCTGGGAGTACTAATACTTTTACTAGTTACTAAGGTAGGATGGGTACTACAACTTGACAGGAGTATTTGGTGCTGCCCTACTAACGTCATGCTAACCAGGAGTTCAAGCCTTTCTGAAGACATGAAAAGATTTAGTCAACCATGAAGTATGTGCTAACTCTCTTCCTATAGGATATCTGCAGAAAGTAGTAAGCAAAGCAACAAGAAGAGGCAAGCTGCCATTGACACGGCTGAGGCTAATATTCAGCCTCTCTCAACAGGGCTGCTCTTGACTATTCCAATCCTTTTAGAAATCTGTACCAATCACCATGCACTGAGCACAATGGGTGCCCCACCTCAGTGCGCCCCATCTCCTTGGACAGCTATGAAGGAACCTTGGGCCACTCACCACTTCATCACCAAAGTCCCCATTAAAGCGTAGGGAGCTGGTCAGGTACTGGCTCTCCAGGCGATTCTTCAGCTCCTGAACTTGTTTCTTCAAGGTTTCCACTTCCTGCTGGTGGCCTGACTCAATCTGACGCAGACGCTGCTGGATTGTGTCTGTGTACACAGTCATGCCATCATCGTCCAGGTGGCTGCGGGAAGGTTGCTCAGGGCTACTGGTTGCAGACGGTCTTCCAGAGTGGCTGTGTAGCCACTTGTGCAAGTTCCTTGAGTGTAAGTGGGCAGAGCTGCAGCTTGTAGCAGACAGCTGGCAGCTCAGTGAGTCCTTATTCCTAGTTGCCTCCCCACTGGCACAGTGCCCATTGGGTGCAGAGTATTTCTGAAGAGTGCTAAGCCTTGGGGGCTGTTCTGAGGCCTTATTTTCAGTCTCCGGGGCACCGTTGCACACAAGTCCCTCTTTACATTCAGCTAAAGGCAAGGCACAAGGGGAACGTGTTGGACTGAAGGTACTGCCATGGGAAGTCCTGTGCACCACAGATCCTACCACCTGGGGCCTCTCAACCAGGCTCCTCTCCAAAGGCCTGGGCTCCACGGTTTGGGGAAGCACATCCTTGCCACCGAACCCACCACTGTTCACCAGGCAAGGTATATGGAGGCCTTGGGGCCCACTTTCTGACTTCACCTTATCGTCCATTAACATGTCCATGGAACTGTCCAGGTTTGGTCCTCTGGTCTCAAATGGGACTTGGGAAGGTATGAGAGAATGTGACTGTGAGGTATCATAGCCAACTTTTACATCTGTTAGAACTGGAAGGACTGTTTCCTCTCTTTCCTCTGCAGTATCTCTTGTTCGAGGCTGCTCTACAGGGACCTCCTGGGAATTCTCTCCCCTGGGTGGGGCCTGGAGAGAACTGGGGAGAACACTGTGCCCACCCTGCTGCTCAGGAACACCCTGTAGGAACAGAGATAGGCCTGTGCCTGGTTCACTACTCAGAGCAGCATCATTCGGTTCAGGGTCCTGATGAAGTCCCATTGCTGAGCCCTCAGGTTTCTGCCCTCCCTCCTCTTTTGTTAAGAGAGTCTCCTCTGTGACTTCTTGCATCTCACTGTCCCCTCTGTGAGGCTCCTCTACTCCACTCTCCTCTTTGGTGGCTTCTTGCAAAATGTTCTCCATCTGCCCCTCGGCCACTCCAGCTGCAACAGACAGTTCGGCACCCCCCAGCACTCTGGTGGGCTTCCCCAGGCTGTCAGCAACAAGAGGCTCCTCTCCGGGACCAGCCAGGCTGCTCAGTTCTAGCGAGCGCCGGTGCTCCTGCCACTTCTCGTTCAGGCTGGGGTCACTGCTACGCCGGCTGGCCAGAGGCACCGTGTTGTCGCAGGCTGTGGTCAGATTGTCAAATGATCTAGTCTTTGGTAGCCTAAAAGAAAGGAGTTTGGGTAAAATGAGAATCTCACAGACTATTCAGAGGGAAGAAGGAGATGATAGCTTTTAACAAGCTGTTGCTTCATAATTGGGCCCATTACAGCTACTTAAGGAACTGTGACATCTCTGGAGGGAGGCTCAGACTGTTGGAGCAGCAAGGCTCCAGAGTCCTCCTGTCTGCAGATTTCCTCACACTTTCCTCACCCCATACCCACACATAAATAAGCAAACAGCAGTGCTATTTTAAAAAAGATGTTCATGATGCTGCTGTTTCTCAGCTTACGGCAAAGCAGCATTGTTGATTTTTTTGATATAATATTTTAAATTAATGCATTATCTATTAGTCTGAATTTAATAAAGCTAAGTCACAAGTGGCAAGGCCAAATTTTCTATCATCTGACTACATTTGCTCTTTAAGTCTCAGATGCTTCCTTCATGGCAAGGAAGCAGCAGCACAGAGCAACAGAGGGTGAAACAAAAATTGGGGGCTCAGGGAAAACCTAAAGAATTTGCTCCATCACTGGGAAACTGCTCAGTATGTGCAAAAGAATAAAAAAACAACAGGGCCTAGCTCACTTTACAGTTTCATAGGTCAGAAATCATTATAACATCCCTCTAAAGCTGCAGAGATCTAAGAAAGATGCTGCAGCGTTAGACCACAGCACGATCTCTGACCATGTCTGGGCTCACCGGCTAAGGGGGGTATCATCAGGGCTGGTGCCTGGGGCTGGGTATGGTGCACAGCTATCATCCACAGGGGTGGACGGGGACGGGCAGGGCAGGTACATGGCACTCCACAGCATCAGATTGCGCACATGGCACACGGGGTACAGCACCTGAAGAGAGAGGGGAGGACAAGGGTTTAAAATGTCCCGAGAAGTCTTCTAGAAATGTCTGCAATGAGGATCAAGAATAGGTACCCAGCTGAATATCCAATAGGGCTAGCGGGGTCTCCACAAGAGGCAGCATCTGTGCCTTTATTTCCCAAAAACACCAATACCAATACCTTGAAACATCACATGGCAACATTTTCCACCTACAGCCCCTTGTGGGTGTGAATATCTAAAGGATTTTTTAAAGATTCCTTTCATGTTAACTATTTTTCGTGTCACCTTCATTATATGAATGACTTTCAGGAGCTTGATTTGTTGGTTTTATTGCACAAGAGAGTTATTCTATTAGACAGTAATTATCTATTCCTCTGGTACAAAAGCTTAGCTTCAGTAGACACTGTCAAACATGTTTTATAGGCTCATTTAAATTAGTCATGTGAAAAGGAGGGAATTTTCTTCCTGTACTGCTGTTTCCCCAGCCAGCACAATAAAGGAGAGAGAAGCAGTTAAGCTTCTACCCTTTTCTGGATGACTTAAATGTAGTGAGAAGTATATTAATAGTCCAGCAAAGCTGGGTAGCGTCTGTGGCTCAAAGGAGTAGGGCACTGGCCCCATATGCCAGAGGTGGCAGGTTCAAACCCAGCCCCAGCCAAAAACTGTTTAAAAAAAAAAAAATAGTCCAGCAAAGTAATAAAACCTTTAATCAGCCTCCTTTTGACTTCTTTAGGGTTTAAGGTGCATGCTGACAAAGGGAACATTATCATGTCTTCACATAGATGCTCCTCTTTTTCTCTGATTAATGGAAGGTATTCCTTTGGGGAACAAAGTCTTAACAGGCCTGCCAGCTCTTTATGTGAGCAAAGACTCACAAAAACACACATACCAATGTCAAACAGTTTCCTGCTCTCTAGAGGCAGAAGCTGTAGTGGATATCATTGTTGACACAGGGAGAGCCTGGTGGCAGCACATTTTGAGCTACAGGTGGTATCCAAGAAACAACTTAAATGCCTCTTCTTTTTTTTTTTTTTTTGAGACGGAGCCTCAAGCTATCCCCCTGGGTAGAGTGCCATGGCATCACAGCTCATAGCAACCTCCAACTCCTGGGCTCAAGCGAGTCTCCTGCCTCCGCCTCCCAAGTAGCTGGGACCAC
>CAUYQV010186809.1:0-37976 GCA_963574575.1 Galagoides demidoff | reverse complement strand
TACATTGCACAAAGCTGTAAAATTTTAGGTTCTTTATTTTATAGTGTTTCATCAGGCTGGACTGGGAATATAAACTGATATAGCAACACAGCATGTACAACAACCACCACACCAGATGAAGGCCTGGAGTAGGTCATCCATTGGGGATGAAAAAGGGCAGCTTCAGCCATGCTTCTGGAGAATAATCTAAATCAGTAAGTCACAAGAAGGCACATATGGGCACATAAAGGTCATTCTCATGGCCACACAATAAAAGCCAACCTCAAAAGCCTTCCATGCCAAGAGAGAATGTAAGGTACCTGCACCAGCTGGAGGAGCAGATGAAAGTGAAGAAGTGCCACACTACCTACAATTATGCCAATGTGCACCCGACCATGAGTGATGCTTCCATTCTGTTCTTGCTGCTCCGAGCTTCTGGCAGACATGAGCATGGGAAATTCAAAAATGGGATCAGGTTGTGTAAGAGGGGATGCTTGTTGAGAATTTGAGAAAGATAGAGACGGAGTTGTAAGCATTGACTGAGATATTAATAGTACATTAATTGCATTAGATAGTCACCTAACTATGAGCCCATATTGATCCATAAATGACTTGGACTGTATGTGGAGGGATTGAGTCACTGCCAACAGGACCAGAATCTCACAGAGAAATTTAGTTTTGTTGAACAAAAAAGAATCCTCCCCTTACTTATATGAGTTGATACTGCCCCATTCTGTCCATCGTACATCTTTATTTAATAAGAATCATTTTGCACAGTGCCTGAAGCTTTGAAATGCTCAATAAATGACAGTTTTCATCAATAGAAAAGGTTTTTTTTATGACATAGTGCCTAGATCATATGTGGAAAATTAGAGTCAGTTTAAGATGAAAATTGATAAACTAGGGTGTATCCAAAAGAAACTATTGAAGATAATGAGTATGATTCTTGCTCCAAGAATAGGAATAGTAATATTGTCCCAAGTGGCTCAGCTGTAGAAGTACTATCTATAAAATAAATGTGAGGGAAAGGCAATGCTGTGACTCTCAGAAAGAATGGCCATCTATGGTTTATGGTGGATAAAGAGGGAAGTAAGAAGAACACGTAAGCTTCCAAGTTTGTTATATAGAAGACACAAAGAGTGGTCTTCTCACTGCAGGATGTCTAGAAGGGAGATTGTTTCAGGATACTGCCTAACGGTATAAGGAAAAATAAATGAAAGAGAATCAAGCAAAATTGGGGGCAAACACTGGCAATGGTTTTAGAATGACATGGGACACTATCCGAGTGTGAGTGGAAAATTGAATTGTTGTCATACATATTAGGTTGTCTGTTGACTCTATATTATTATGAAATGATTTGGGTTGGGAAATTCAGAGGATCAAAGATAAAATCTTATCCTCGGGTAATTTATAGTTCAATAAATATAGATGTAAACAAATACAGAAATAAATTTCCCTGCCATTAAAAGGGAATACACAATACGGGCACAAAAGAAAAAAAAAATCAGGGAAGATTTTCAAGAAAAGGAGATGCTTTAATTGAGTTTACAAAGATAAATATGTTTCTTGCAAAGTGACTAGAAAAGAGCCTTTCAGGGTAGACAGATCTCATCATATTCAGCACAAGCAGAGAATACTGTTATGAACTAGTCTGTCAAATTCAAAATGCCAGAAAGTCAGTACTATTGGGCTATAAAAGAGGTTATCACGGGAGACAGAAGTTATGAAGATAGATGGGTCCTAGATAATAAAGAACATTAGCAGGATGCTCATAATTATAGCCATTTTCTTACAGAGTAATCAGTGAAGAATTTAAGTCAAAAAGTGAAAAATCACACTGGGAAAAGTTTGACGATGACTTAGAAAAAAAGAAAGAGCAACAAAGACTTGTTTTAGTTTTTTTCTGTTTGTTTTGTTTTGGAGTCTGGTTAAGTGATTTCAGGAAGGCCTAACAGATTCCTGAGAGAGAGTAGTGGTGGGGGTAATGGTGAAGGGAAAGCAGAATTAACAAACTTTTGTCAGAAGATAAATCTTGCCTAGGTCCCAGGTGTCTGCCAAGAACATTTACCAAGAAGAGTAGTACATGGTATAAGAGGAGTTTGAATATATGAAGATAAGTTCAGCTTTGTACATGCTGACTTGAGGTGTCTGTGGTTTCCCAAGTAGCAGTGTCCGACAGCCAGTTGGCTCAAGTTTGGAGCTGAGAAAACAGTGAATTAGTGATTTATGCTTAAGGCATATAAGGAGAAGAGGAGTCATTGGGAATGTATAGATGATGCATGTAACGAGAAGTAGTTAAAGGTGAATGTATAAAGAGAAGAAGGAACGAGTAACACTTTAGGTGACATCGACACTAAACAGGTGTCTAGAAGACAAAGAACCAGGAAAAGTGATCAGAAGGAATGACTGGAGAGTTAAGGGAAAATAAACATGATGTATGTAGAACCCAAAGAACAAGCATTTCCGGAAGGGTGGAGCATACGGTAGAGTCAACTGTAGCAAAGTGAAAACACGAGAGGACTTAAAGAGTTTGACTAATTCATTGTTTAAACGAGTTGTAGGGGTGACAATCCCATTGCAGTGCATAGAGCAAAAATGCAAGTTGAGGAAATAGACGCAAAGCACATACATTTCCCATTTTAAGCAACGTGACGGAGATGTCCTTTCCTCAGAGAGTAGAAGAAAGAAGTGATGACAGGTCAGGTCTAGCAAACTGTGGGTGTGGAAACAGGAGACACTGTGAAGGTCAGTGTCTGTCTTGTCTATTTTGCCACATAAATCTCACCTCCATCTGTGTAATGTTCTGTCTCCACTGACACTGTTGCCGTTGAAGCTCCTGTCATTTATTACCTATACAATTAAGTAGCGACAAGCACTCGAACCGCTTATAAACTAAGCCTCTGTGTTGGTAAGCACTTCATTCCTACAGTCTGGAAGAGGGGATAGAGCTGACAGCATCTAGGGAGATCTTTCTTCCAAAATGCAAATATAATCAAGTTGCCCGTCCTTTCCTTAAACACATTTGATTTGCTTTCATTGCTCTGGGGATAGAAGCTACTATCTTTATTTCAGTCTAGTCTTCCCTCTGTCCACCTCCCTGGCCTCCTTTCCAGCCCTTCCCAGAGGTCAGGTGCCTACAGCTTTTTTTCAGCTATTTAATCAAGCCTCCACTGGGGCCCACGGTGGGGGCCTGGGCTGCAGTCTCCTCTAATTTGCTTACTTTCCTTCTTACCCCCACAACTTCCTTTACCCAATACAGTCCTATTCGTCCTTCAAATCTCACGTCAATTTTAATTTTTATTCAGGAAAGCCTTTTCTGACTCTCAGATTGCGTCAGATGCTTCCTCCAGATGGCTTCAAAACACCATGTTGCTTTTATATGCGGTATTTATTAGAGTTATATTTTTTCACTGATGGCTGTCTGCACGATTAGGATGTGAGGTCTATGAAGAAAAAGTGTCTGTTTTTGCCAACGGCCGAGCACAGTGTTTAGCACAATACATGCTTATTTAAAGAAGGAGTAAGCAATGAAGAGGGAATATTTTGAAGTCACTGGGGAACACAGTAAGACTTGGGAGGAGGAGAGGAAAAGTGAGAGACTAGTAGCTCTGAGGCTCTCAGTAAGTGGTAATGGTCCGGCAGATGTTATCATAAAAACTTTCAGAGGAAGCTACTAGAAGATATATTAATGCTGTAAATCTTCTACTAGCCCCCTCTTAAATCAAAAAGAGATTTATTGAAATAAAAAAATAACTAAGTGATTCAATATTTTTAAAAGTGGTAATCTCAAAAAAAAAAAAAGTGGTAATCTCTCCTTTGTCTCTGGGTTTTTAGACCATACAACACATGAATCATTTTTCATTAAGTACTTTCAATTTCTTTAACTATACTTCAAGGCAAATATTAATAATAACTTGTTTATCAGGATGTAGGGATGATGGATTTGAAGGGCTTCTACTTCTCTAAGTTACACAGCAAGTGAGAGCTCACGTTTGCTTGACTCCAAAGCAAAGTTACTTTTACTACTTTGTGCTCCGCTCCCATGAACTTTCCTGAATACCAAAATATTGCTTATGTAGGACTGTTTTACAAGTAATGGATTTTAAAGCTTTAGCATGGAGAAGAAAAATACTATTTGAAAATAAAATTTAAAAACCTATGAAAGCTTCTTTTTATTATAAATTTTAAACAGGGCAATGTGTGTTCTTTTAGAAAATGAAAGTTCATATACCGTGGGAAGAGCATGTATCAACACAGAACAGATTAAATAAAAAGATCCACCCTTTTCTTCAGCAGCACTGACAATTCTAATATACAAAGACCATGGTGGGGGATAATATTTTACCTGAAAAAAAATGCAAAATTTGAAAAACTGTAAGAGTTTCATACATATTTGCAATTATTTTATTTACATTAAGAAAAACAGGATATATGTGTACAAAAGTAGATGAGAAGCACATTTTCAGCCAATTTCTCCAAATAAAGAGGGTAGAAATTGCTAGGTAACAATATCTAATCAGAGGCATCACTTTTTTCTCTTATTACTTTGAACATTTGCTCAAATTTACAGTGGCTTATGTTTGAAACTAATCTGCCAGCACCTTTCAGGATACATTTCCTTGTTGATGTCAACTTATGTTCTTTATCACAGGAAGAATAGAATAATAGGACAGACTCCCACGGTAGTACTGAGGTTAATAAAATGTAAGTCATATATACAACATAAGGGGAAAAATAAGACTGGTGGGAACTACTGTAGTAATAGAACCTATTTATTTCTCATTAAAAGGAAAGTGTCCTGAATTTTTAAAGACAAGAATTCTCATTGTAAATGCATTCTTTATTACTAAGTAAGGTTGGGTAATTTCATCTGATAAACTGGACTGAAAGGTTGTGTGAGTTCTGATCACTCTACCTCTCAGTGGAACTCTGGGGCTGCTAAGCATGACTTTCCCTTCCTTTCTCAATGATGTAGGTGTTTTCCTGGAGGATGGAATTAATGGGGGAGAATTGTGATGGATGTGACACTAATAATCCAGAGAACTAAAAAGACAAAAAAGAATCATACTATTCTTTGCTTCTCAGGGCCATTTTTGATCACTATGTCTTAAATTACATCCGTTCTGTGATTTGCAGGCATCTCTCTTTTATCTAGAGAGCCATCTGAATCAAAACAGCTATACTGCTTTGTTGACAAATGCCACAAAGCTGACTTTATTCTCAGGGACCATCTTGAATTTCTGCCTAGTCACAGGCAGACCACAAATGAACGTGATAAAAATCTCACAATGGTCTTTAATAGTAGGCTGCCTGTGTCAGCTACGTCGGTTTTTCAAGGGTATCATCTAGGGCTTCCCTGGCACACTGGGATCATGTAACTTTCACCACCGTTCCCATGGGGGACATCTGAAAGGAAGAAGTGTTATTGTCCACGTGCCCGACTAGAAGATCAAAAGAGTTTTCTGGATATTGGACATTTGGCAAATTCCAACTTTTTGGAGAAAAACAGATGGTTTAAAGGTAGTTGAAAATAATAAAATTTTATTCTTCAACAACATTTACATAATCAAATGCTTTGGGAGGTGAACTCTAGGAAGCTGCTTGAATTTTAGGTCCCCTGAAGATCCCGAGGCTTGTAATAGCATTCTCTTCAGCTAGATCCAGGGAGGAGGAAAATGGAAAGAGCTATTTTTGCTAAGTGACATTATTTGTTTCCAATTAACAAATACAAGGATGTGAAGAGTCGTGTGATTTAACAGGTCCACAGAATGGAGTTTTGCTGAGTTAATTGCCCAGCTTGGAAGCTTCATCGGCTTATCAGATCTGTCCCCCCACGACATTGTCATAGTACACTTCAGAGACCACTTCGTAACCTTCCCAGGCCAAACATCCACCCAGCAGCACATGATTAAAATCTCAAACACACATAAAAAGTGCCCTGCTGGTTATTCGCTTTTCAGTTGACTGGTATTTCAGGCTTCACAATTTAATAATTTTTGTGTTCCTTTTGTAACAGCTTGCATTATAAGAGAAAGGCTACATACCTGGAGGACTAACCAGCAATAGTTGAAGAAGGTGCATGTTGCGTTTCTTTCTGAACTATTAAAACATTTCAGCAATTCAAACTTTAGTCACGTTTGTTGCAGATTTACATGCATTCCAAATTACCCACCTTGATCAAAATTATAGGTTGCCATCTAGCCCCAATGATATTGTTGAGTTTTATTTTTTATATGATTTAAGGAGATGAAAGATTTGGATGCATAATTTATCATTACTATTAAGTAATGATATTAGTGTAGGGAGCACTGGCATAGTACTGAACTGGAATGGAGGCTGTAGTAGATCCTGGATCACGCCGATACTGGAGTCTGATTCTCTGGGTTCAAATCACACTTTTTAAATTTTCATTGGTTGTTTGACCTTGGCAACAACATTTCACCTCTCCAAGCCTCAGGTTCTTCATGTGTACAATTGTAATTAGGATTTTTAAAATCAGGACCAGGATATTGTGGGGATGAAACCTAATAAAGGACTTCAGATCATACCGAGCTAGTTGTCGGTGCTTACCAATTGCTTCTGCTGTTTTTGACAGCTTAGTTATTACCGTATTATTCTTTGGATATAAAAATGATATATTTTTAAAAAGCCCAGGTCCTTTGAATTGATTTTCTTTCTATTACTAAAGGGGTCGTTCAAAACCATGAAAAGCTTAATTGGCGTGAGCTTCAAGTAAGCAGGGCTACATCACCAGGGCTCTGCAAGCACAGTGAGTCTTTACTGTGAAGGCAACTGGGGCCAAAGGAGAGCTGTAAGCAAGGAAGTTTTATGAGACCTGGCTGGGAGGGAGGGAATGAATTTCAGGGTGGTGACAAGGAAACTAGTTAGTCATAACCATAGAGGAAGAGTTAAGAGCCAGCTACTGTGGTTTCTTTGGATTCCAAGGTTATTAAGAATTCTGCATACATATTTTCAACATGTAAGCTGACTTAAGTCCAAGAGGGAAAATGGATGCATGAAAATTAAAAATTTGGGGGTCATGCATGTTTGTTATCTAAGTAACCACGTTTATGTCGTTTATGTCAATTTTTTCCATCCTGAAGCTTTTGTTTAATGTATCTTTTTTATTGAAGCTTATTTTTGAAAAGCTATTTATAATCACTTTAGAAGGAAATCCAGGTAAACACAAAGTGATTTCCCTTCCGGGGTTTTGTTCGATCGATCTCAACTTTTTTTTTTTTTTTTTACCAATTAACAAATGACAAATCTGCTATCTCTTTTGCCAAGTCATCTAAGACTGAAACGGCAGAGGCATCTCGCGATTAATCATATATATTTATTAACTTATTTTTGCTGCCACAATAAATCCTCAAGTTTGTCACTATTTTTTTTTTATTTTAGACCACAAACCCAGCTTCAAGCAATATTAAGAAATTTTTCTGAAAAAATATCCCCATATGGAAGGCAAGTGGGACAGTTTACCAATGGAAGAAGCTTACAGATCTGAGGTAGTTTAATGATAAGGTAAGAAATTTTTTTTTCCTTTCTTAAATAAATTTTGTCAAAATACTCACATAAAAGGGATAAACTTTTAGTTTTGGTTTTATTTTCAACATGTACTTACCATTAAAAGAATTAAGAGCTCTACGAACTTTCTTGGTCTCTAGGAATGGTTAGTTTTGATGATTCACAGAATATTTGGGGACGGGCATGAATACATTCAAAAAAGCTCTATATTACTTATGTAATACAGATACACATACACATTTCAGAGAGCTGTATGATTCCAACAGGATTTGAATCAATTTTTTTCAGATCAAATTTAAATGAGGCACCAAGCATGGTTGTGATTTTTGAGCCACTATTGAAAATGGTGGGAAGTGTTCTTGTTTTTCTTCAGGAGAAAAGAAACCAGAACTGGAAAAACTTCTAACTTCTAAAAAATGAACCAGATCAATGAAGATATCTGAGTCTGGAATTGAAATTGTGGTTAAAAATATATATATATGTGTATATATATATATATATAAACTAATTTTAACTTCTACTTGGGCTGAGGCTTCTTTTTGTTAGGTGTGCTCCAATCTTGATTAGTTTTTAGGACAAGAAAACTTAAAAATATCTGGGAAATTAATATCAGCAGCACAAAGACAGTGCGACAGAGCCTGTGGGGCTGATCACAGGATAAAAACTTCTGAGCTTTAGGACTTCATAGGAAAAGATTCCTGCCAAAATACAGACAGCAAGCTGTTTTAAGAATGTTTATTGCATTCTTACAGTGAGAGAGAGGAGAGCTATATTTTTCCTTTGCAATCAGTGAAACTACAAAAAGTGTTGGAGATATAACAGAGAAAATGCAAAATAAAACATAATAGATTTGTCTAAAAAGAGCTGTCATTTGAAATGATAAATATTTTAGACAATGTAATCATTTATTTTTATGCATTTGGAAAATAATGACAATTTTTAAGAGACATCGATGTTTTAAGTTAGTATGTCTAAAATGAGATCTCACAACGGTCAAAAGCCAGCCATGATGCATAGCTTCACTATTTTTGCACAGAGGGAGATATGCAGGGCTATTGCTCTGACCATTATCACATTTAATGCAAGTAAGACCTTGATTTATGAAGTCCAAGAGCTCTGGTTCTTTCCCCCTTCCTTTCTCTCCTCTTGCCCATATTTTAAACTCTTACCTATTCAGAAAACAAATGTTTTAGTAGGATTTTTCTTTAATTTTTCCACTATGAACATTTCCCGAAGCAATTTCAACTTTATTTTATAACTAATGGCATCACTAAAGGTTATTGAACAACGGAACGTTCTGGCCATGCACTGTTGAGTGGATTGATGGGACAAAAGTCTGGGATACAAGAGGCCTTATGCACCACACAGAAGGGCCTCTATAGGGCTTGGGTTAGTTTTCCAGGGGAAATGGACTAAAAGAGTCAAGAAAAAGAGGAATTAAAGGGACGTGTCAACTGGCTGTTTGGGAGTGAGATCTACAGTTGTAGCTAAGGATTCAATTGTTCCCACAATGAACAATAAGTGACAGGCAGGCATACAATAGAAAAGAAAAAATAAAATATCGAAGAGAGAAAGGAGTGGCAGTGAATATAATTTAGGAGAAAAAAAGAGAGAGAAATAACATAATAAAAAAAAGAAATATGACACCTAGACAGTACAGTGCATTGTACGGGATTACCTTGTAATTTATCTCAGGTTTTCACATAAGAAGATGTCTTAGTGATGGCAAAAGGTTGGTATGAGAAGTTAAGACCTGGTTGTCTAAGCCAATTCTGGTTACTTTTTTCAAGATAAAAGAAAATTTTCTTCCTTTCCCTCTGAGTGTGCATGTGTGTATGTGGTCACTCCTGATTATGCTTTAATTACAGAAATTGCAATCGTTATCCAAATCACTGAATGCTTCCTCAAGCCCAGGAACTATGCAAACAAATTACTAATCAGCATTATCACATTAACTCCTCACAGCAACCATGAAATGTGATAGCATTATTGTTGCTATTTTGTGAGTACAGTCAGGCTCAGAAAGATTAAAGAAATTTGTTCAACTTCCCAAAGCTAATAAATGTCAGAGCCTGGATTCAAATCTAGACAGTCTGGCTCCACAGTCTTAGTTCTTATGAAATACACCTTACTCTCAAAGTTTACACTGGCATTAAAAAATGCTACACACCCTCTTGTAAAAATTTCAAACAATGGATTTATTTCATCTGTAATTTTTTCACATCATGTGGAAAGGAGATGATTTAGGTAGCATATTACAACTTTTTTAATAGGTGTGGAGAGGATATATATATATATATATATATGGCCTGGGTCTCTGAGGGAAAATATGAGAGATTGTCCTCCCCTTATCTAAAAGCACGTAATGTGGAAGAGTCAAAGCTGCCATCTATGCATTTAAATATGCACTATTTTGCTTGAAATCATTTATTCCTATGGGATAATATTCCTTGTTGGATAATTTAACAAAAAGAGTAAAGAGTTTTTCCACTATTTTTCCCTCTCAGTTGATTTTTCACACATGAATTTCCCTTTTATCCCTTCTCTATGTAGCAAATTTCTATTCATTTGACAAGATTTAGGTCAATCTGGATTCTTTAATAGGAGTTAGTGGTGTTATTTCTGGGATTATCCTTGTGAATCTCTCCAAACAGGTTACTTTAAGCAATCATATATTGAGGGTAACAATCACACACTTTCATATTCCCTATTACCTGACTCATATAGGAATGCAGTCAAGATAATTTCGCAGCCGATGGACACATGAAAAATAGAGGTATTTCTAAATACTACTGTGACCGTTTCAAGCCTGCTTTAAAGCCCTTTGTTCTAAGGAGACAAAAGACTTTTGGGAAGTCCCAAGGCACTAGGGAGATTTGAGAAAGAAAAGATTTCATTTATGGGCCAAATGAAACTGTTAAAGTAATTTTACTTGAAAGTCATAATGTGCACTGCCTGACTACATTTTAAAAAATATGACTGTTGATGATGCTTTCTTCAATTTTTTCTTTGCAATTCTGAATCTACTCTTGATTGCCCTGAGTATGCTCTTGCTGTTCAGAGTGAGTGTCCAATTATATTTAATTGCCTCACTTTTAACAGTTAAAATTTCCACCATGACCAATTTTTCTGTGTTCCTAGATAGCTTCATGAGTTACCTATTATTTTTCTAAGTTCCAATTTGAAATAATGCCATGCTCAATTTGCTTCTGATGTTGGTCTAAACGTATGTGTCTGTGGATATTAATCGCCTTTATTCATTCTAGCAAAATTGCTTAACTCACTTTAATTATAAATTTGCTATGTTTTTGCTTTGACCAAGCACACTATAAGATTCAACAGTTTTCTTTGCTATAACAATTCTATTTCTCAGATGGATGGCAAGTTATTGTGCCAGAACAATCAAATGACCTGGGATAGTTGGGTAAGGGGGATAATGGATACAAATGCAGGGTTTATTTGGCACACATAAAGGATATGATTATCTTTTTTTTTTGCCTCTTGAAGAGAATACATTTTATATATAGGCAGGAAAGATGAAGGGAACCATTTTACATCCTCTTCTATTTTAAATAATGTGTTCAGTTTTATTCTTGCAACTGAAATTTAGTGAAATCAATTTCTCTGAGAAGTTATGCTTTCCTCCACACAGAAGTAGAGAGGAAACCCAGTTCTGCATGGGTTGGTAACCAGGGAAAGAAAGAGCCTTGTTTAGCAATGGAATTTAAGTCAAGCATTAGCATATGAGATAATCACAAATTGCCACCCCGTTGAACTCCCTGCCTCTCGCTGTCCTCAACCTGAGAGGTGAATACTCAACCATGGGGCACTATATCTGCATTTTAAGCAGCTTCTGTTACAGGTTACCATCCACACATAATTTTGTCTTTTCCCTAAGTACATTGGTATCATAGTAAGTCATAACAATTTATAACCAATTATCGCACCAAGCATCTCCTGAACTTGGAGTAAACGCCCTGCACTGGAGCAGTGTGCAGAAGTTCCAGCAGTGAGTACAGCAGGGAGACCCCTTGGGCACCTTGCACTCCAGAGTGGATTTATATCAGTAGGACACATTTATATCAGTAGGATGACTACTGTTAAGGAGACATTCAGAGAGCTAATGTAGCTCACAATAACTTACCATCTGAGTCACCTGCCCACAGTCACATCTGGGAGAAGGGCGAGTGGTGTAGAATGTCTGCCCCAGACATTATCAAACTGAGTATAAGCACTTAAAGTTCTAATCTACCTACTGCAGTCAGTAAAAGGCACAAATGTTCCAATTCCTACAGACAGTGAAGAGTCAGTGAAGAGACTGAAAGCTAATTTCCTAAGTTTCAATACTTAGAATAAACAGAGTTCCTGAGCCTCAGTTTTCTCACCTGTAAATTATCAACACTTCCCCTATAATGTGAAGACTGAGTTCTTACACTCAACAAAATGCTTCAGACGTGCTTAATAGATGATGGTGGTTGATTCCAGTAAGACTATATTTGAACTTTACATAAATGCAAGAGTAATAGAAAAATTGTTGGGGACCAGGGATCCCGGTTCCCCATACCAGGTTGCCCTGGTTCAATTACTTGGCTGAGGTAGAGAGTTCAACAGTGGCACCATGGAATAAAAGCGAAAGTGGGTGGAAACAGAAACTACAACTGGAGCAGCACAAGAGACCTGAACAGAGAGCACAAGGGGCCTGCACGAGTCTCAGTGTAACAAAGAGAAATGTTTTTATGAACAAAAAGAAAGTTTAGAGCTCTTCCAAAGAGAGTGGGAAGTGGGTCCCTCTCATGAATGAGAAGAAGGGAGAGAGACAGACACAAAGGCAGCACAGAGGTATAAATGGCCCTTTCTCTCCCTCTTGGATTGAAACTGGTTGCTACTCTTTCATTAGCCTCTCTGTGCTTCCAGGAATTACTACCTTCATTGGTCATTGTCTTTTTCTATTGGTCATTGGTTACTTATGTCACCCCATACCCATGTTCTTTTCCCCCTTCTTTTATTTATGTATTTATTTAGCTGGAGTTGTTGAGTGGTCAATGTTCCTATGGGCCCTCCCGACTTCATTGTTCAGTGGGCCAAGCTTTTCTTTTATCCCCCTCAAAACCCCATTCTCCATATCCCTTCTCAAAAATGTAGAATTTTCTAAATAGGTTTTAGTTTAGTTCTTTCTTACTTGAATTCAGTTTAATACAGCGTCTAATTTAGAATGCATGTTTGGAAAAGTGTGATTCTCATGCACAGAATGCTGGGGAATGGTCCTCCTTCATATCTCCCCCTCTCACCCTCTCTCTCTCTTTATCTCTCTCTCTTTCTTCCTTTTCCTTTTTTAGTGCTTGGAGTATATTTTATTTGTATCTGTTGGGGGGAATTCTTATCTACAGTTTTCCTTGCTTGGATGATGGGGAAACCGAAGAAAGCTCAGAGAAGAAAAGAGATTCTCAAGTTCAATAGGAACTTAGTTTGTGCTTATCTGTCCTGAATCTGAGAAGGTTTAACTCTGAGTGGTCCAAATAACCACTTTTCTAGGAGTCAGGGATTTTACAGAGTCAAGGCATGAGCAGAAACAATGTCAAACAAAACCAAACCAGATAAATTGGAGAAAACCAAACAAAGCCGCATAGGGGTGTCAAAAATTATATACACATTTTAAGAGACATTATCTATGTATTTCTTTGTGAAGTTGAATTGAATTACAGTAGCAATGTGTAGGATGACCTCTGCAGCACCTCTTGTAATTGAAGAAGGCAAATGTGACTTGTATTCATCTTTTATTATTGGTATCTATTGTGTATTACAATTTTAATGCAGTTTTTTCTTTCTTAAAATGTGTATAGCTTTTTTTGGCACCCTCTGTATATATTAAACTACTGAGCATAGCTGAGTTAGCTGGCCTATGGGTAGAAGCAAAACTTTTAATTTAAAATCTATATATTTAAATTATTTTCACACAAATGACCTACTGTCCTGGCTCGATTTTTGGTGAACATCTTTGTTTAAGGAATGAATATATTAATTTTCAACAAAAAGAACTTCAAATGTTAGTGATATGAACAATTCTTTCAAAAATTTCTCCATATTTTTAAGACTATTCCTTTTCAGAAGATAGAATGTATTAAGGTAATTTTAAATTATTCTCTGTTCTTAGTATTTTTCTTTTCTTTAATATAATCATTAGATAAATATGTATTATAGCACTTCAGAGGTCTTTAAAAGAATTCTTTCACTAACAAATTCTTTCTCAAATTCTTTCTCAATTTTCTGTGTTCAGTAAGAAGGGATTTGGGGTAAGTCACCAGGAGAAGAGGGATTATTAAATACACTTTCAATTGTTAGAGTTCTGTGTGAGGTAGAGACATGGAATTTAGTGGGTTCAACTCTAATCTGTTTTATAAGAAAGTGCCGCTTTATATGTTGTAAAAAATATACTTCCTCCGTTGGCAGACAAAAACATAAAAGTACTCCTTTTAAATTTCAATGTGTCTCTTTGAATAACAACAAAAACCCTACAGATCATTTTCTTCCACAATCTGAAGCCTAGATTAATTGCCATATTTATAAATCACTGGCTGTCTTAACATTAAACATTCTTATTTTAATATTTACATGTCATCACAACAAAACATTTGAAATTGGCATTAAAAAGTAATCTTTACTTAGGGTGTGTAAAATATGTTATGATTTCCAAATGTAATGTAGTTTTTTTGGTCAGCAATATTAATTTAGAATTGTTTATCCAAGCACGTCCTGAGAAATCCTAAGGATTAGGATTGCATTTACCTCCAATCCCTTTTGTTAATGGAGGTTAATAAATTCATCATCTAGTGGAGGTAGACAATTTACCAAAAGCACATACCACTATTTTCCATAAACACATATATACAAAGCCTTTGCACCCTTCACATTATATAAATTTCGTAAGTGTAAAGCAAAAAATTTAGGAAGGTATTGTATTCTACTTATAGTGTCTTGTTTTCACTGTTGTCTAGAATTTTTAATCTAAATGTATTTCCTTCATGTAGACCTGAGCTTTATGGAGTCAAGTTGAAGACTCTGAAACTGTCCTTCCAGCTTGCTTGCTACTAGGAGCTGTTTCCCCAAAGGATTGCAATCAGTTTGCTTCGCCTATGGCTCAGTGGGTAGGGCACCGGCCCTGTATGCCAAGGGTGGTGGGTTCAAGTCCAGCCCCGGCCAAACTGCAACAAAAAATAGCCAGGTGTTGTGGCGGGTGCCTGTGGTCCCAACTACTTGGGAGGCTGAGGCAGGAGAATTGTCTAAGCCCAAGAACTGGAGGTTGCTGTGAGCTGTGTGATGCCACGGCACTCTATGAAGGATGACAAAGTGAGACTCTGTCTCTACAAAAAAAAAAAGAATATATGATATTTGAAAGAGAATGACAGACAGAAAATTAAAACTACAATAATTGTACAATAGAAATACACAAAGTAGTGGGAAAATCGTCTTATCATATTTGGCCAATTAGTCTGAAAGAAACTCTATATCCATTTCTAAGAAATGTCAAATCTACAACTATATCAAAAGTTGTTCAGTTTAAAAAAAAAGTTGTTCACTTTTAATCTAGAAAAATAAATAGAAAACACCTGGAGATGAACATTCCAAAATGACTTCATTGATAGCTAATCAATATTGGCTTTTTACTTTTCCTATTATACCTGGCTCTAAATGTCAAGATTTGGAATAGCCACAGATCAAGTCTGAGTTGACAGGTGAATAGTAAATGTGTCATTGTCACACTGATGACTAGAGATAGGTTAACTATCTATCTACCTCTCTAGAGATAGAGAATCTAACTTCCTATACAGTTGCATAATCTTTTCAAAATATTAAAATCACTCACAACTGGATATGATAATAAAACTACTTCATTGTCACATAATGCTTTGATAAATTATTTTACTGTCTCACACACAGTACCTTTGCATTTCTATGGACAGAATTTCTATGCATTTATACTTTGTACACAGGTGTCCATGGTTATAAATTGGGAAGTCCATTCAGAAGAAAATTATTCTATCTTTCATTCATAATACTTATCCTGTTTTAATTTGATCCATCAGTGAAATTTTACCATCCTCAAACTCCTCCAAGTTGGAGTCCTGATTTAAGAGAATGCATTTTTCCTGCTTGTCTACTTCCATGACTTGCGTTTTTTGGCAGTCTTGATTCAATAATCTCGGAAAGTCTGCTTAAATCCTAAGGTGATTTAAATGTTATACCTACACATTCTATTAATGTCCCGTAATACTATGTAATGTTTAAGAATAAACTTCAGAGTAGATGGCTTGTTAGCCTGAGCTCCCTAACTTCGAGTGTTGAACCCCTAACCCAAGTAGCCTATGTAGCTTTTTCAGTTTCACCTTCACCAGACCAGATGGAGGGAGGGCATAATTCAGAACAAGTCTAGCAAGATAGAGACTCGCATGAGAGGAAGGGATGTGAAAGTTAGCATCTAAAAATATCTAACATGTCTGGTAAATTTTCATTTAAAATTTTCCTTCATTGCAAACTGCGAATAAAAAAAGGAGTCCAAAAGAAGGGTTTTAGGGTAGCACCTGTGGCTCAAAGGAGTAGGGCACTACCCTCCCCCCCATACCAGAGGTGGCGGGTTCAGACTCAGCCGGCCAAAAGCTACAAAAAAAAAAAAGAAGGATTTTAAAAGAGAAGGAACCACAACCTCATCTTGAGGTTACATGTCCTACAAGACATAGGTTTAATTCCTTGGAAAAGCATTAAAAAGCGTTTTTGAACTGGAGTTTTTCTTTCTAGCTCAAGCTCTCACTGTCTCCAGTGCTGTATACATATATATGTAATTCTGAGGCCCAGCTAGAATGAAAATACTACTGCCCTGAAAATCTTTTTAGTTGTTGTTTATTTAGGTAAGGCTGTGGGTTGCAAGGGTTACAAATCTATTCTTATTAGCTTAAAAAAAGAATTTTGCGTGATAGAATCTTGGTACCAAGCTTTTGGCCAGTTCTGGGAATGTGGGCTAGATCAGGAATCTGCGTGATTTTAGAGTGGTGAGTATGGGGAAAAGAATAAAAGAGCCATCTGCTACCAGAAGGGTTGACTATGGCAGAGACTGATTAGCTATTCACCAAACTGCTTCTGTCTCTCCCTCGGGCACACAGATAGCTGTCACGCAGTTATGTATGGCCAGAGGACTGAGTTCCTGCCAATAGATGGTGATGTAAGTGTTTCCAACACTTCCAAGTGTTAACATAACATTCTTTTCTTTATCTATTCACTTACTCCATCAAGATTGCTCTGAAAACTTAGAGTGTCAAGTCATAGGATGTAAGAAGGCTAAATCTACAAAGGTTTGCATGGAAGACACCTCCCAGGAGAGCCATCATATCAAAAACACCCTACTGGGCTGTTCTGTGACCAGCATATAAATATTTACTCTGGTAATCCACTACAATTTGAGGGATTCTTATTTTAAGAGTTAGCTCACATGCACTAATACAAAGAAGAAAGTCTCAGAAATGAGTTCAATAAGCAGGCCTTCGGAAGAGAGGGATCCTGGTCTGATGTGCGTATCCCAGCAGTGGCAGTTTACTGATCTGGTATCTAGAGCAATACCTATAATTGAGCGCCGACAAATGTAAGCTACCATAGTAATGCATTTTCAGCTTTTGTTTACTAGAAACAAAAATCTGAATGGT
The DNA here is from genome assembly GCA_963574575.1 of Galagoides demidoff. Taxonomy (NCBI): domain Eukaryota; kingdom Metazoa; phylum Chordata; class Mammalia; order Primates; family Galagidae; genus Galagoides; species Galagoides demidoff. The sequence goes on along the minus strand of CAUYQV010186809.1, from coordinate 20,781 downwards.
TCATAGTTGAACAGAAGTCCAATTCTGGGTTAATTACTTAGCTGTGGTCAGTGGAAAAGTCTACCTTGGAGAACACATGAGAAATATTTCACGTGCCAACAATCAGAGTTTTCCCTTACCCACCACATTCTGTTGTATTTCAGTTAGTGCTATTATTATTTCTACAATGCTGTTGTGTAAATCCCCTCAAAGCCTGTATGAAATTAGTAGAATAAAAATAAATAGATGTATAAATAATAAATAGATCAAGGGTTATATTTCTTTCCTCTTTTTAAGTTAGCAGTGACATTTACTTCTCCACAGGCCTTTTGGCATCATTCCTATTCTTCAAACTCTTCAAAGGTTTCTAACAGTAGTTCACTGATCTCATTTACACATTTTCCCTATATACCGAGATATAATTATCCTCTCACCATGAGAATTTAATTCATTTACAACAGCCCAGGTATGCTCTTAGGATCTCCTCTTTCATACACAGTTTTATTTCCTCTTGCCATGCTGAATATCATTCACCTAGACAGGGAAGATGGAAACACGAGGACACAGACAATATTCCCCAGTTGTACATCAACAGGATATCATTGGGTGCTGATATACAAACCAGCCTTTGTATTTCAGCACCTTTTTTTTTTTTATTAAATCATAGCTGTGTACATTAATGTAGTCATGGGGTACAGTGTGCTGGTTTTATATACAATTTGAAATATTTTCACCAAACTGGTTAACACAGCCTTCATGGCATCCTCTTAGTTATTGTGTTAAGACATTTATATTCTACATTTAGAAAGATTCACATGTACTATTGTAAGAGGAACCATAGGTGTGGTTCCACCAAACGCCCTCCCTCCACTCATCCTCTCCAGCACCTTTCTTGATTTGAATTAAACAAAGGAATAAACATTGTGGAGAGCGATTTTTCAAAGCTGAAACTCATTAGGGGCATTGCATACAATGATGTTGGTCTTACAGAAGTGTGTCATCTTCTTGTTGATCTTTAAGTGCATTTCCCCTAACATTTGTATATGAGTTTTAAGTCATAAGCTTATCAAGGAACACTGTATATACTTTATCTGGCATTTGTTAGGTATTTTCTTCTGTCATTCTCAATAAGATCATAAAAATTATATTTCTGAGAATCCATAAGTTGCCGTCTATGACTGAATCTCATATCATGAAATCAATACCACCTCCTTCCTAAACGTTTGGATTTTTGCCTTCAAGGTTACATGTCTTCATATTTTCTGTTATTATAAACTCTAATATAACAGGGTTTCTTTCTCCTTGTTTCATTTTTGCCACGAGAAAGAATAGTGCTACCTGAGGAAGTCTAGCCATCCTTCAAAGGAAGTGATGGATGATATTTCAGGATTTTATTTTCAGATTTTCTGCCTTGGAAATATAATTGTTAATGTATGCAGAGTCACTATGCCAGCTACAAAACTAGCTAAGATCATAGCAAAATAAAATGTAAAAACTAGAATGACAATTTATAAATTCACACTCACAGACCTATGCCAACTAGGACATGTAGATACTGGCATTAAATGATGAGCTCATTCTTTTTCTGCAGTCGACATACATAAAAAGTCAAATTGCAACCCAAGGCTATGAAATTGATCAAATTAAAATAAGTTGGATGATTTTAATCATTAGTATCATCATTCCATGAAAGCCTAATGGGTTGACCTGACCAGGATGGAAATATCTAAATACAGAGTTTCTTCACACTAGTATTTAGGTGTTCCTAAAGTCTTGGGGTATGTTTGAGGGGATTTATTAGGTCTATAGTCATAGTTTGCTTTTGTATTTTCATTTATACATGATAAGAATGAACTATAAAAAATAAATTGCATTTCAAGATATCACAGTTGAAAAGAATTTTTAATTCTGAAGTCAATGTTCTGAAATGGTATGAACAGGCTCCAACTTTGCAGAGACTTGAAGATAAAATTTTCAAGGGTCTTTGAGACTATTTTCTCTTACAATAAGCCCCATAATCTACTAAACTTTTAGAAACTCTTTTACAGTTGATTAGGATCCTTGGCTTTGAATAATACCAGAGACACTCTTAACACTTAAAAGTATGATTCTTCCAATTCCGTGCTTCCGTGTCTAATCACGTACCCTAGAATTTTTTATTAGTTATCTTAGCTCATTGTATCAGGTTAGAGCCTGTCTGTAAGCCATTTATTTCCTCATTAACAGTTAAATCTCACTGGAGTTCTTTCACCAGGAGTCATAAATTACCTGCAAAGGCTAGTTTTTATTCCAAGTCTGAAAGTTCAGTAAAATTTGCTCAGACATCCCTAACTGTGCAGAATCATAAAAATACTTCCTTGCCTTTGCACACTCCCTAAGGCGAATTTACCTATCTTTCCTTTAAGCATTTAAGTGTTGATAGTTTAACTCTCTTAATAATGTCATTTTTCTATTTTCAAATCCTCTGTGGCCCTGTTCTCCCTGCTTTTTGTGAATTTTGCTTCGATGCAAATTAATCCGTATTAGTCTGAAATTTTCTTTTTCTCCAAGAATAAATTTTCAGCACGGTATATTAAAAATTTTTTAGGGACTATGTCTTATTAGCTACATAAACTCCTAGGATTTCCTAGATATTTGGAAGTTGCCAATGGTTTCCTATTTTTGTGCCAAGAGTAAATCAGAAGATATAAGATACTTGATTAATAATATAATATCCAGTTCTCTTTCCATTTATTCTTCCCCATATGTTCCCAAGTCAGCTTATAAAAGTCTGAAAGACATAAAAAGTTTTCATATAAGTATCTTCTTGATATACTTACTGTCTTCCTCTCTAAACACATCTTTTAAATATGGAATGAACTTTTATTGCTCTGATCCAGTATTTATCTCCGTCTCAGTAAAACTTGAGTAATCTTATTACCCTCTCTCACTTTATACCTGAAAATTTTAGCTCCATTATAATCATATTGAAACACCATGGTATGTACACCAAATGCTATTCTGTGGCACATGACTGTATAATTTAATGCCAAAGAAAGTCATTAGAAAAATAAATGAAGATACAAGATAGAGATGGGATATTTTATGAGAAAAGGAAGAAATGAGGTATGAGACAGTGGTTCAGGATTTAGCTTTAGATAGGGGACAGACATCTCCTCTAGTTGTAAAAAAAAATAAATCAACACCTAGGTATTTTAACTTAATGTACTGAAACCAATAAACCTCAAATGTGACCTTACGCCTCTTTGAGCCAAATTACCTTTGGGATGTGATTGAGTCCCCAAGCAAAACCTGGTTCCTAACAGATACTTTATCTAATAAAGCACAGGGGGAACACAGACAGAACTTTGATCCCATGTTCTTGAACTCATCACTACAAGGACTGTTTCTCCCAAATACAGAATTGGGTTCCCACAGTGTTCAAGGGAAACAGATGAAGACTCTGCCTGAATCCTGAACAAACATACTTAAATATCTGACCCCACTTTCCCACATATAATATATTAGATCTTAACTTTTGTAAATAGTTTTCTGCCCAATGCTTAAATATAATGCTTATGTACTGCAGAATTTAAAATATGCTCAGATACCATCTCTTAATCCACTTCCCTACACTGAGCTATGTCTATTTCTCCCTTGTTTGAAGAGGCTGCAACGACTTCTTTGCGTGTAGGAGTTACCTTTTAAGCAGAAACCAATTTTTCTCAAACTCCAATTCATATTCTTCGTTATCTTGACTTGTAACCACAGTCAAGCCCTTCTGTGCCTAACATGAATTGTTTATTATTTAATCAGCAGAGACATGAATGTAGCTGTGCCTAGCAGCATTTGAAGAGGAAATAATAAATATAGGACAGAACTTAAGAAAGTTCTGAAAATACATGCTGGTTGCTCGTTCAGACTGCTTGCATTCCCCATATCTCCTCTACTCTCCATTCTCCAATAAATACTTACTGTACTGTGGAATGTCTCCGTGACACAGGGAATTACATGGCAAATCAATGAAGCTAGCTCACAGAAACGAATTGGGCATTGGGTAATTTTACAATTTTAGTACAAACTTAGCAAAAATCTTAGATTAGTGTAAGAGAATAAATTGATAGATACCAGAAACCTATATCTAAAATTATTAAAAGTAGTCATTATGTGAAGATCTGAGCAGTGAATGAGTATTTTTAAGTTATTTTTTTAAAAAAAGCATTGTTAGATCATTAGTTAGGATTCTTTAAAAAATATTATTTTGAGAAAGATAGAGGACGGGTATATTTTGAGACTGGGCAGCCAAGGAGTAGACTGTAACAGAGACACTTAGTTTATTTTGTTCCCCCACTTTTTCTTTTTGGAGACAGAGTCTCACCTTGTGGTCCTCAGTAGAGTGCTGTGATGTCATAGCTCACAGCAACCTCAAACTCTTTGCCTCAAGTGATCCTCTTGTCCTCTTGACTCAGCCTCCCAAGTAGCAGGGACTATATGCAACTGCCACAAAGCCTGGCTATTTTTTGGAGAGGAGGTCTCGCTCTATCTTAGGCTGGTTTCAAACTCCTGAGCTCAGGTGATCCACCCGCCTTGGCCTCCAAGAGTGCTAGGATTACAGGACATAAGCCATCACACATGGTCTCCTTTTGTTCCCTTTTGTGAGTTATTTCAGAAGCTATTCTCAGTTTCAGCGCTGTTTCTGTTTTGAAAAATTTCTCACTGGGTACAGTTTTGGTAAAAAAACAATGCCCTGCCTCCTCTAGGAAAGCCATCTGGCAGGGGCCAGGGAGATATCCTAGAACCTGCCATTGGCAGGGAGGGCACAGAACATCCTAACTGATTGAAAGCTTAGTGCCTGGGAATTGTGATGCAAAGACAAAGGATGAGAAACCCCCACCTTGGGTAGAATGCATATAAGAAAGGGAAATTGTTGCTCTTCTTGTTTCTGTATCTTCTGGAGCTGCCTTTGTTCCTGCCTATTTTCAAGACCTGATTCTCCAGTATTCTTATTGATTCCATGAGCTTCTTTATAGTCTCCCTGTAAATTTACACTTGTTTTTGCTTTAATATGAGGCATCTAACTCTGACTACTTCTTTTCTTATTGTAGAGAAGATAGAAGACTGTGTCTACATTTCTCCTACATTTTTCTACCTTCATACTCTCTCCATCTCTTCGCCCCACAGGGGTACTTCCAGTAGCTGGAGAATAAAAATTCTGGCCTCTCCTAGAATGCATAAAACATTCAGAAAATTGAAACTACTACCCAACTGTGGGTTATACTACAAGTCTACAGTGATCAAAACAGCATGGTATTGGGACAAAAATAGAGAGGTAGATACATGGAACAGACTAGAAAACTAAGAGATAACACCAGTCTCTAGTTTCCATCTGATCTTTGATAAAAGAAAAGCATATAATGAGGAAAAGAATCACTGTTCAATAAATGGTGCTGGGAGAACTGAATAGCCACATGTTAAAGACTGAAACTGGGCACACACATTTCATCCCTTACAAAATTTACTCTAAATGGGTAAAACATGTAAATCTAAGTCATTAAATAATAAAAATACCACAAAGAGGTGTGCTAAAAATTCTTGAGTATGTTAGATGGGGGAAAGATTTTATGGGAAAGGTCTTAAAAAATTTTATGGCAGTGGCCATCACAACAACAACAAAAATTAACAAATGGGACTTAATTAAGGTGAAAGCTTCTGCACAGCTAAGAACACAACAAGTAAAGCAAAAAGACAATCTTTAGAATGGGAAAAGATATTTGCAGGGCTGATAACTAGAATATACAGAGAACCAAAATTAATTTTAAAAAAGAGCAAACAATCCTATCTAACCCTAGTGAGAATAGCCCACATCACAGTCTACAGGCTGCAGATGCTGGCCTGAATGTGGAGGGAAGGGGACATTTTTATACTGTCTGGTAGGACAGCAACTGACACAACCTCTTTGGGGGGAAGTATGAAGAAGTTGCAAAGAATTCAAATTAGACCTCCCATTTGGTCCCACAATTCTGTTTTTAAGCATCTACCCAGACGAAAAAATTATTTTATCATAAGGACATTTGTACTAGACTGTGTCTCACAGCTCAATTTACAATAGCCAAAATGTGGAAACAACCTAAATTGCTTACTAACCCAGGAATGTATTAACAACTGTTAATTCCATTAACCATGGAATCTATTCAGCCATTAAAAAAGATGGAGACTTACATCTTTTGTACTAACCTGGATGGAGTTGAAACATACTCTTCTTAGTAAAGTATCACAAGAATGGAAAACTAAATATCCAATGTACTCAATACTCATATGAAGTCGGTAGATGATCTAACATATACCTACATAAGAGGAAAACTCAAATCAATTCAAGGGAGGGAGCAAGGGAATGATGGAGCAGGGAGAGGAATGGGCGTGCTCCCACTTACTGGGCACAATGTTAGGGCATATGGCACACCTCTTGGGGGTAGGACACAATTATAAGAGGGACTCTACCTAACAAGTGCAAACATTGTAACCTAATTCTTTGTGCCCTCAAATTAACCTGAAATAAAAACAAATTTAAACTGAAGTTATTACATTATGGGTTGAGATGAAAGTATTTGGCTCGTCCTCTACTAATAGTTGCTTTTAGAGAAAAGAAATGCTCCTCAGTGGTTAGTGTAGATTTTTCACCTCTTGGAAAAGTCATAAATAATTATACTTACATGTAATTTTCTCTCATATTATTGTTGTTTCTAAAAGAGTTTTTTAGTTGCATATTTTTTCATTTCTTAATTGATATAAAACAGATGTACGTATTTTGGGGTTGCATGGAATAATTTGATACATTCATATAATTTATAAAGGTCAAATCAGGGCAAATGAGTTATCCATCATATTAAATATTCATCTTTTCTTTATGTTAGTAACATCTCTTCTAGTTCTTTTAAAATATGCAATAGAGTAATGGTAACTGAGCTATTGAACGTTAAGTCTTATTTCTTCTATCTTTGTACCCGTTAATTAAGTTCTCTCCATCCCTTTTCCTCCCCACTCTGCCTGGCCTCTGGTAACTACTAATCTACTCTCCATCTACAAGGTCTACTTTTTTAGCTCTCACTTACGAATGAGGACATATATATTTGTCTTACTGTGCTTGGCTTATTTCATTCACCATAATATTCTCTAGTTCCATCCATGTTGTGGCAGGTAATGGGATTTTATTCCTTTTATCACTAAATAATGTTCCATTGTGCATATATATGCCACATTTTCTTTATCTATGCATCCAGGGACGGGCACTTAGGTATATTCCATATGTTGGCTATTCTGATACTACTGCAATAAACATGGGGATATAGATATCTTTTCAGTATATTTATTTCCTTCATTTTTTTGGTGAAATTGATGGATCATATGTTAGTTCGTTCATATGATATTTCTATTTTTAGTTTTTTAAGGAACCTTCATACTGTTTTCCATAGTGGTTATTCCAATTGACATTGCCTTTCACATTTTATAAGGGACCCTCTTCTCTGCAGTCTTTCCAGGATCCCTTATTCCCTATCTTTTAGAAAAGTGATTTTCAGGGGGATGAGAGGATATCTCATTGTAGGTCATTTTGATTGGCATTTCTCTGATAATTAATGATGTTGAGCATTTTTTCATATTCCTGTTGGCCATTTTTAGGTCTTCTTTTGAGAAATATCTTTTCATATCTTTTGCCCATTTTTAATCAAATTACTTTTTTTGTCATCAAGTTGTTTGAGCTCTTTATATATTTCATTTATTAATTCTTATCAAGTGGATAGTTTCTAAATATGTTCTCTCATTCTGTCTTTTCACTTTGTTGGCTTTCTCCCTTTGCTATGAAAAACATTTTTAGTTGGAGATGATCCCATTTGTCTATTTGTGTTATGTGTACTTTTGAGATCTGACAAAAAAATCTTCTCAAGAGAATATCTTGAAGCATTTACCCACTATTTTCTTCCACGAACTTCTAGGTTTTAGATTTGTGCTTAACCCATTTTGATTTGATTTTTGTATATTGTGAGATAGGGATCTAGTTTCATTCTTTCTGCATTGTATGTTCTTGGTGTCTTTGTTGAAAATGAGTTTGCTGTCAATGTGTGGATTGATTCTCTGTTCAGTTCCATTGGTGTTCTATTGGTCTATCTGTTTTTATGCCAGACCCATGTTGATTTGGTTACTGTACATTTTAGTATACAGTCCACCCCTGGGTTACGGACTATCTGACTTAGGATGTTCTCTACTTCTAAATGGGCTCCCAAGGCTCCGCATAAGGATAATTTATTTATTTTTTATTTTTGAGAATTCTTTCATGTATGTAACAAACCCACTTGGCACAACCAGTTTGTTGGCACAGCATCTTTATGCTAGTTGCTAGTCTCATTGTTTATATGGTCACTTACATACAGCACCACTTTGGTCACATTATTTGATTTTGTGAGTCTGTTTGCCCTTATGACCATGCCTCCAAATCAGAAGTCCACTCCAAGTCTAGGTGAGCCTGAAACCAAGGGAAAGGTCATTACAGTGAAAATGAAAGTAGAAATTATTAAGCATTTGGAGAAAGGTCAGATGCCATCACTTACTGGGAAAGCATAAGGCTGATTCCTTGCTTTGTCCATTTGGGGACATCGTGGTTTCCTGTGGATACATATTTATGTCTTTGCACTAAAAGATTAGTCATTTATTATAATCTTCTCTCTATGGTTTGTTTTGGTTGAATATGTTTGCTTAGAGAGTGCTTGTAACTTCTGAATTTCTTCCTCTACTTTTTCCTGCTACCTTGATGACTCCTATTCAGAACTAGATGGGTCCTTTAGCCCAGGTTTGCTTTGGCTCTAGTAAATGATAGGAGCACTGCCTGTCCTGAATATTCCTAAAGAGCATATCATGGCAGTGTGGAAAGGTTGGCTTGGACTTCATGCCCAAAGGACCTGTGGAATACACATCATCCAGAGTAGTGCTGTTGAGCAGCACCTCTAAGTTTGTGTCTTCATTGGCCTAATAACAGAGCAGAGGTTCCAGAGCTGGAGATGGTTGTCCCACTCCCTCCCTCTGTCTCTGCTTATCCTCAGTGATGGTTTTCTCTTCAGCTACTTGTGATGTTTCCCATGAGTTGAAGCAAGGACAGGTCTCCTGCCAGGGAGCCCAGGATCATAAGAGACATGGCTGTCTACCTCAATCTTTCTTTTTCCAGTGTAGGAACCATGAGTCAGTGAAAATTTTTCTGCACACTTATTGCAGGGAAAATTGTGGGTTGGGACAAAATAGATGTGGAAGTCTGATTCTCTTAACATCTACTCAAAGTCATTTCACTTCTCTTTGGCTCTAGGAATTGTCTTTCCCTCAAACCTAAGTTCTGAATTGCTGATGATAATCTCAGCACTGTGTATTCAGTTTTGGTTTTCTGGTAGGAAAAGTGAATTTGAATTGAAATAGAATTGCTTCTATTGTTTTTTTCAAGACAAAGTTTCATTCTGTTGCTGAGGCTAGAGTGCTATGGAGTCATAGCTAACAGCAACCTCAAACACCCCAGCTCATGTGATCCTCTTGTTTTAGCCTCGCAAGTAGCTGGAACTACAGGTGTGTATCTCAATGCCTGGTTAATTTTTTTTTTTTTTTAAGTAGAGACAGGGATCTTGCTCTTGCTCAGGCTGGTCTCTATCTCCTGAGCATAAACAATCTACCTGCTTCAGCCTCTTGGAGTTGTGGGATTACAGGTGTAAGCCACTGTGCCCAGTGCCACCTTGCTTCTCAACCACTATTTTGGAACTGAAACCTCAGCTGGTTACACATTCTTTGGCTTCTTTTTCCCTCTGTATGCTGCTCTTTGAGGCCTTGTCCAGTCCCCTCCTCACATGTGCTCTTCATATTCTCCAGGGTGGATTCGCAGACTCCATCACTCCATTTCTTTAACAATTATCTTCATGCTTGGCTTACCTTTTTTATATAATGTCTCTATTTCCATTTGGACATTCTGTCATCATCTTTGATCCAAATATCTAATTTTAAATATTAACTCAATACCCACTAAAATGTGTCTTCTTAACCAAAATTCTAAAATTTGTCGGTTTCAATATTATCCTTCTTATGAACTTCTAGTTTCTTGGACTCATCATACTTTGCCTTGGAGTATTTCATACCTATTCTGGCAACTGGTTCTAGCTGTCCTTGATTTCTGATTCTCACCTCTCTGATCCATCCTGTCTGTCCAGTATGGCTCATTTTTCCTGATTGACATTTTTATCTTGTTGCTGCTCTAGGAGATCTGTAAAGTAGTCATGTACTTACCTCAGAAGTCAGATCACCTTAATGAGAGGCAGATGTCAGTAGTAGTCCCTTAGTTGTGTTAAAGCTGTTTCCTCATCTGCTGACTAGGAATAATGACCATATTTGGCTTTCCCTTTGCAAATAATTTCTGTGAGAATACTTGAAAGAATTTCAAGAGCCACACTTATAGAGTATTATTATCACAATGACTTTTGACAGCACGATATTAAGTTCATATGCTTTCTCTTGCTTTTTAAAACTCTATATAATTTTTCTATATTTTCTATTTCAATTTCTTCACTGTTTCTCAGAATGAACCCTTTAGGAGAAGGTTCTCACTGGCTCAAAAATACAATAAAAGTCTTCCTTTATGTTTTTATTTTGTTTTCCCCTTTGTATCATCATTCTCTTTTATGTATACCTGCCAAAATATATTACTATGTCCAATTCAATCTTTATTCCCTCCATGAATATTTTCCTGTAGCACTACTGCCATACATTTCTTCCTGCTTTAAATTAGTATTTCTGGGCTGTTATAAAATTCATTGTAACAGCTAGTTATTCTTATGTTGTTATGATTATTATGCTTTTCACCTTAGCAACTGTCACCCTTTGGTAAGTGTTAAATAATAGTTCTGATAGACTGATGTAAGTAGCAAGCATTATTTAACATAGAAAATATGAATCCCTTTTTCACATAATTTATTCCTAATATTTTTAACACAAGGACTAATGAAAAAAATTGCATTATATTTTCAAAACAAAAGAATTATTACATACAAATCTGAAATTTCTAGCTATAGACAAATATACTAATCCTTATATTCAAGTGAATCACTCAGCCAAATCAGACTAAACAATAAATTAGAAGTCAGCAATGTGCTTGTGCCACTCGACAATGACTCTCATCAACATAAATTGATACCATGGGCAGATTTCTTATTAATCATGCCTCACCAGGGCATTGGGTTAAACATTTAAATAACAGGCTGATAAAAGTCTTGCTGCAATTTAATTCCTTCTTTCCAGGCTCTGGCAGACAGAATCTCTCCTCTCCTTCTCTGAAGGAGGGGAAGTCCATCAAAATGTCATTATTCTACATATGTAACAGTGTCATTTCTCTTGGTTTCTGGACAGGTAAAGTTGCAGTTGGCACTTGGTGATGAAGTGTCACTCATTGATCCTCACAAGCTCACTCCTTTCCCCTCCTTACAACAAAGGTACTGTTTTTAATCACCTTGCTGTGTACTTCCTTTGCCTTATCCATTATGCAAGGAGGTCAGCTAGTAACACTCAATATGACTAATTAAAAAAGAACTCCAAGGTAAAGTGCACAGAGGCACTTTGGTAATTGCAGTGATATCCATGAATAATAATGACAATTAATGAGACCTGTAATAGCTTTGTAAATAGTCATTTGCCCACTCACAAGAGGTGAATAGCAATTTACAACTCTCATGATTCATTTGAGCATTCCTTGTTTCTGCTTTCTGTAACCAACTCTTTCTGACATTTCAGAAATTCCTGGAAGGGGGTTGATTTGGAAGCATGCTGTAAATGATAGCACGATATTTCAATGCAGGGAATAAATAACATCTTCTTTACATGGACTACTTTGTTTAAAAACAATTTAGTTAGGCGAAATTGAAGTACCTATGGGATGGCAAGAAAAATGGCCAGATCAGAGGTAAAAGAAATATAGAAAAATTTTGAAAATGGAATCGTCTGCCTCTATAGCTGGAAAGGGCATCAGAGGGTATCTAATAAGAAAACTAAGACCAAGTAAGGTAAAGAAATTTCTGGAAGGACTTGCAACTTGTTTCTGTCCTAACTGGGACAAAAACTGGATATTCCTGGCTCTGTGCCAGTGATCATCACAGAAGAGGCCTCTGAGGGCTTTGAAAGTTATGAGCAGGGGAGGGGAATAGGATGGCTGTCTAGAGGCATTGCTTGCTTGCTGAACTGTACCAGAGGGAAGATAGAAATCCTGAAAAAGGAGGGCAGAGAAGACATGCAGAGCATGTATAGATAACTGAGAAAGGGGCTGGAGCCTGCAGGAGATCTCATGGAGAAGAATCACAAAGCACAGAAGGTTGATGATAAAGGAAAAAAGATATTAGCAACAATCACACCCAGACAGGCTCCAAGCCCAGTGAAAGGGTACGAGGGATCCTGTTTTCCTTTCCATGGGCATTCGGTGTTTAGCAGTCTATCAGATTTCTTGGAGGCTTTTCCACTCCCATGAGCCCAGGTCAAGATGTCATGGTTGGAAGAACTTGCGTGATCCTAGATCTTGAACATTCTGGTATTCCCTTCCAAGGAGCGTGTTACAAGAGGCTGGAGAGGCAGCTACCTTCCATTCAGATGCTTCCTTCCTTGTCCCTCCCCCACCTAATGCAACTGGGAAAAGCAGCTGTGACTGAGAATATGGCCAGGGGCCACCCCCCCACCCCCTTGTTCAACTAGCGTGTGCCATAGTTTGAGGCTTTTATGGAAATAGGGGCCCACACCTTTCCCTTTGGGGGCCTGCAGTGGATCCAGAGCACACAATTTATGATCTCCTTGAAAGATAGCATCCCTGGAGTCACATGTCAGCAAGTCAAACAAGCCAAATCTCATGACCCCCTAGATTTGAGTGGTTGCTGGGCACACGGGGGAAGGTCTTCAAGTTGGACACAGGTGTTGAGGAAACCCACAGGGACAGATCTGACAGTAGAATACTGTGGGGTTGGAGAGGCAGCAAGCTGAGAGAGTACCTGCCCACCCCCACACCCCCCACCCCCCAGGGCAAATTCTATGTTTGACTAGAGTGCATTCTATGGCAAAGAAGAGGACAACCCCAGGTATCATAGCAACTATGTGCCGTTCATTCAGAACCTGAGGCTGACTGAGAGCCACAGCCCGTCCCTCACCCATCCCAAATGGGAGCAGTTTGTGGTGAGAAGTAGGTGAGTCATGCATGTCCCCAGCAGGCATATGCCATATGCTGAGGCTTCTGTGGAAAGTAGGACCCACACCACTTTCTCTGTGGATCTGCAGTGGATGTAGCATGCCAAAATTTGGAGTTCACTGCCTGCAGATATTTTGCAGAGATGCAAGGTAATGGGTCAGGGGGTGTGAGACATGGACAATCAGATTGTGAAGCTCCCATGCCCCCATTTCTAGAAGCAAATGGCTTTAGCCCCTCACCTTGGAGGCTTTACTCTAAATCTGGGATGAGACCTTTGAACCCTGCTGAAACAGGGTTAATTTACCAGCTTTTGTGAAGTATGAGACAAAGCCCCTCCAACCCATCCCAGCACAGTCTCACTCCCCTAACCACCTCTGCTCTGGCAGAGAATAAAGATACACCTAGAAATTCCAGGCCCCTCAACCAGTACCTGGGGCATTTGAATACTTCTCCTAAAGGACAAGAGATGGTTACAAAAACAACACTGCAACATCTTCCTTCCAGCAAACACCCTTTGCTGACCGAGACATCAATTTGCATAACACTTTGCCTCATTTACTAATTTAATCATATAGGTGGGGTCTTTCTCACTCCTAGGTGACTCCTGCTGTCTCAGAGATTTAAACTAGTCATGCTGTTAAGATTCATAACACTAAGAAGACCACCTGGCTGGGGAAAGAGAAAGGAATTTAAAGTCCTCCATCTTCTCTCATCAAAGAGAAACAGAGAATCTTCATAACAGCTAACCATTGCCACAGCCTACAAAAAACTAACAACTGAAAAAACAACCACATTAAGGGTATCCATAATGAGGGCACTTATCCAGAACTTAGACTGCCCTCAAAGCACTTACAAACAAAACCAAGGTGTTGCCCCACATATGCTACAAATACCCATAGAAAAGAGGGAAGAACACTGTCTCAACAAAATAAAATCAAAAAGTTAAGAAGCAACAGTTGTTCCAGATAACAAGGAATTAATGTGAGAACTTGAAATCTGAAAAAAATCAAAGTGGAAGATTACCCCCTTCCAAAGGAAATATCTAACTAGCAATGGGTACTAACCCAAATGAAAATATTCGAATAACAGATAAAGCATAATGTAATCCAAGAAGAAATGGAAAACCAACTCAAGGAAATGAGAAAACCAATTCAGATAATGAACAAAATTTCACTGAAGAGATCAATAGGTTAAAACAAACAAACAAACAAACAAACAAAAAAAACTTTTGAAATGAAGATTTTATTTAAGGAAACACAAAGCATAGTAGAAAGTTTGTGTGAGAGAGTCTCTACTCTAAAAATCGAGTAGACTAGGCAGAAGAAAGAATTTCAGAACTTAAAGATAACTATTTTGAATTGTATCAGTCAATCAAAATCAATAAACAGAGAATTCAAGGGAATAAACCTCCTATAAGATATCTGGGAGTTTATAAAGCGCTCAAATATAAGAATCACAGAAAGTGAAGAAGAAAATTCATGAGGGCTGGAAAACCTGCTTGAGGGGATAATTGAGGAAAACTTCCCTGATCTTGCTAGAGCTATAGACTTCAGGTACAAGAATTTCAATAAACACCTAGGAGAGTCATCACAATGGGGCAATAACCAAGACAAATAGTCAGCAGACTGGCTAAAGCCAACCCAAAGAAGAAGCTCCTGTGAGCTATAAGATGAAAATATCAAGTAAATACCCAAGAAAAATGCATCAAGCTAACTGCAGACTTCTCAACTGAAACCTTAGAAACCAGAAAGAATTGGGGCCCCATCTTCAGACTTCTTAAACAGAACAACTTCCAATCTTGAATTCTTGTATCTTGCAAAACCAAGTTTCATAATTGAAGGAATAGTAAAGAGTTTTCCAGTACAAACAGACACTAAAGGAATTTGTCAAGACCAACCTGCCCTGCAGGAAATATTCAGAAATTGCATTGCACAACTGTCACCCTTCAGTGTAAAACTACCCCAAAACTGAAACTCAGAGTTCAAATAAAGAAATAGTACAAAAGATAAAACAAAGCAACGAAGTAGTAACTAATAAGATAAACAGAACAGCATCTCACATTATCAATTCTATTAATAAATGTAAATGATTTCAATTTCTCATTCAAAACACATAGGCTGCGTGAATGAATAAAAAATACAAATCTGCTAGCTAACCCATCTCACCTTTAAGAACTCTTTCAGACTCAAGGTCAAGGGATGGAAAAAATATTTTATACAAATGGAAAAGAAAAGAAAGCAGGTATAGCCACTCTCAAATTAATAAAATTGACTTTAAATCAAGCAGGGCACAGTAGCTCATGCCTGTAATCCTAGCACTCTGGGAGACCAAGTTTGGCAGATCCCTTTAACTCAAGACAGGGTTTAAGACCAAATGGAGAAAGTGGGACCCCATTTCTGCTAAAAGTATAAAAAAATATATAATAGCTGGGTATTATAGCTATGCAGGAGGCTGAGGAGGGAGGATTGTTTAAATCCAAGAGTTTGAGGTTACTGTAAGCTAGGCAGATGTCCTAGCATTCTAGCCTGGGCAAAAGAATGAGACTCTGTCTCAAAAAAAAAAAAAAATTGACTTTAAATAAATAATAGTAAGGAAAGAGAGATAGTTATGTTAAAATGGTAAAGGCAACAATTTAATAAGAATAATAATCCTAAATATTTATGTACTTAACACAAGAGCATTCAAATTCATACAGCAAATCCTAATCTTAATAGATCCAAGTAGAGATATAAATAACAATATTGGAATTTCTAAGAACATCAATACCCAATGACAAAACTGGACAAATCATCCAAGAAGAAGATAAAAAAAACAAAACTGGATGTAAATTTACTTATAGATTAATTAGGCCTAACAAAAATTTAAAAAATATTCCATGCTCACACTACTGAATATATACAATCTACTCATCAGCACATGGAATATTCTCCAAGATTGATCATATTTTAGGCTACAAAATGTGGCTCAACAAATAAAACAAAAATTGAAACCATACCATACATTTTCTCAGACCATATGGAATAAAATCAGAAATCAACACCAGAAGAAATACCCAGTTCTATACAAAGTCATGGAAATTAAACAATTTGTTGCCTATTGGATTATTAGATCAATGATGAAATTAAGATAGACATCAAAAAATTACTTGAATCAAATGACAAAGAGAACACAAACTATCAAAGTCTATGGGATATAGCAAAAGCATTCCTATGGGAAAAATTCATAGCCTTAAATGCCTTCGACAAAGACAGAAAAGTTACAAATTAACAATCTATGACAGGGCTCAAGAAAATAAAAAAGAAAGAGAAAACTGAGTCTAAATAAAGCATAAGAGAAGAAATAACTAAGGTCATATGAAACAAACTTGAAAAAATAATAATACAGAAGACAAGCAAAACAAAATGTTGGTTTTTTGAAAAGATAAACAAAATTGATAGACTACTTGTTAAACAGGATCAGAAGAGAGAAGACTCAAATAAGCTCAATTAGAAATGGAAAAAGTGACATTACAACTGATACCACAGAAATACAAAATATCATCTGTGAATATTATGAAAATCTACGCATATACACAAGAAAACATAGAGAAAATGGACAAATTTCTGGAAGCATACAATGTCCAATTAATTCTAACCAAAAAAAAAATGCCTGGGAGTATACTTATGGAAGGGAAATATCTCTATCAGGAGAAATTTGAAATACTAGTGGAGGTGAAATATCTCAATAAAGAGAACTATGAATTTTGAGAAAAAAAATTTCGAATGACATAAATCAGTGGAAAAAATATGTCATGCTCATGGGTCAGTAGAATTATCACTGTTAAAATGTCCATACCACCCAAAGTTATTTACAGATTCAGTGAAATCCCATTAAAATATCAACATCACATTTCACAGATCTAGGAAAAATAATCATATGAATTTCATTCATGTGAAATTAGAAAATAACACAAATAGCTGCAGAAATCTTAAGCAAAAGGAACAATTCTACGTCATATTACCATGCTTCAAACTATACTACAAGGCCATAGTAACTAAAACAGCATGGTATTAACAAAAAATAGAAACATGGAGCAGAGAAAAGAACAGAAAATCCAGACGTAAAGTAGCCAACTGATCTTGACAAAGCAGACAAGGTATTCATCCAAAGCAGCCAATTGATCTTAACAAAGAAGACAAAGTATTCATCCAAAAAAGGAGTAAAAAGAAAAAGAAAAAGAATTCATACAAAAAACTCAAGCAAATTAGGAAGAGAAAATCATGCTACCCCATTACAAACTGGTACATTGAAGACCAGCTGAGTGACAGACACAGTTATAACACTAGCTGATGACAGAAAGTCATATAACCATGACTCAAGCATTATAAAAATGATCCACCCTGTAGCAAAAAATATTTATATCCTGTAATAATTTTAAATGAGTAAATGAATAGTAAATAAAAAATCACAAGCAGAGGTTAGGCTTGGATTGAGTTGGGAAGACATGTCGGCAATGCCATACAAGTAATGTCTAGTAATTAGACTGTAAACTACATTTAGTGACATGTTACTAAAGAAAAACTATAACATTGTGCAAATGAAACAAATAGCCAGAAGTACATCAAAGCTCATAGTGGAGAGAATAATGAAAGCAAAAGACCTGGGATTTACTCTCCAAATTCAAGCAGAGGGATCTTGCACTGACTGAAAAGCAAGACGGCAGATAAGCAACAAAGAAACAGATTTAACTTCTTGATAGTGTTTTGTTGTCTGAAAAATGTCAACTCTTTCCTTTTTTTAAGTTCTTCACTATTATTCTACTCTTTTAAAGGATAAAAAACACAGTTCCTTAACTTGGCTTCCTCTCTCCTTATGGTCAGAGTTGCCCGCTTCCCTATGGGATTCTGTGCATTCTTAATTTTCTCTTCTGGGAAAGCTGAAATACCTATCGGTACTTCAGATCTCAGATCAAATGGCATTTCCTCAGGAATATCTTCTCTGATTTCAGCAAGGGAAAATTCATCCCTCTATTGTGGACTTTTACAACATTGTGAGTGTCTCTTTTATAGGCTCTGTGACAGTTGCAGTTGAGTATTTGTTGTTCAGTTTATTGGATAAATATGTTTTTTTTATCATTAGGTTTCAAGTTCCATGAGACTAGGACACTATCCATTTTTACACACTGTTATATTACTCTTTCATAGTCTGTGTGTGACACATTGTATTTAGTTTGAATAAATAAATGCTCAAATATAAATGAAATAGGATCATTTTGGAGTAAAAGTACAGCACATTGATTTGTGAGGAATGCAGCTTGTACACTGTCAAGACAGAATCCACTGCTTCCTCACTCACTGTCGAATCTCCTATTCATCTTGCAATCTAGGTATCAAGTAAATAGGAAAATGTTATATCCATTTATTGAATGGATAAATGTTTCTTAAGTTGGATGGTAAATATGGCTGTTAACTGTATTTAAAATTTCTTAGATATAACTCTAAAAGTGTGAGGAACAAAATAAAAAGTAGATAAATCAGATTTCATCAAAATTAAAATGTTTTGGCTTCCCAGGTCACCATCCAGAAAGTGAAAAGACATACCACAAAATGGAAGGAAATCTTCACAAATCACAGATATGAGAAAGGATTTGTATCCAGAATATATTCATTATCCTTATTTAACAAACAGGCAAATTAACCAAGTAAGACAGATGGGATATTTGAATAAGCATTTCTCTAGAGGACGTGTACAATGGCCGATAAGCAAATGAAAACATGTTCAATTTCATGGGTCATTAGAGAAATCAAATCAAGTGCACAATGAGATATTCCCTCATATTCACAGATGATCAAAATAAAAAAAGAAAGACAATAATTAGTGTTGGTGAGGATGTGGAGAAGTTGAGCCCCTCATACATTGCTGGAGGAATTGTAGAAGTGTGCAGTCACTTAGGAAAACAGTTTGGTAGTTTTTCAAAATGTTAAACATAGAGTTATCATAGATCTAATGACTCCAATTCTAGGTATAATATATTGCATACTCCAGAGAATTGAAAACATACAGCCATGTGAAAATTTGTACCTAGTGTTTATATAAACACTATTTATAATAGCCAAAAAGCAGAAACTACCTGAATACTTGACAATTGGTAAATGGGTAAACCAGGGGTCCTCAAACTTTTTAAACAGGGGGCCAGTTTACTGTCCCTCAGACCATTGGAGGGCCGGACTGTGGGCCCCGAGATGAGTCAGCTGCTAAGCAGGACAGGCAGTGGTGGCAAAAACACCTGGCGGACTGCATAAATGTCCTAGGCGGGTTGCATGTGGCCCGTGGGCCGTAGTTTGAGGATGCCTGGGATAAACAAAATATTGTATATTCATATAATTGAATATTTTTCACCCATAAAAAGGAAGGGAGTTTTGATACGTGCTACAATATGGATGATGATCTTTAAAAATATCATATGTTAAGTGAAAAAAGTCAGACACAGAGGTTACCTATTGATTGATTACTTTTATGTAATACATCTGGAAAAGGTAACTCCACAAAGACAGAAAGGAGGTTAGTGGTTGGCAGGACTCAGGAGAGGGAGGAATGGAGAGTGAATGTTATTGGGTACAGGGTTTCCTACTGGAATGGTGGAAAGGTTCTAAATTCAGAATGATGTCTGTTGCAAATCACTATGAATACACTAAAAGACATCAAGTTATACAATTTAAAAAGACAGACTAATCTCAATAAAACTATTATTTAAAATAAGAACAGAAAAAAACCTAAAAATTATAGAAATTTATACCTGTATTAATTACTTAAATAATGTAATATCCTAAGATTAGCTGGAACTGGTGCTAAGATTTAATAGACTATTTTTTAAAACCTAGAATTTACACAAAAAAGTAATTTTTGGATTATTTTTGCTCAATACGTTTACATTTACTCCTGACAAAATGAGCCATTTAGGGCGATGATTGCTACATGCAAATATAAATTACAATCACATAAGATGCTAACATTTAAATATTTTATTAATGAAATATTTCAAATGCACATTCGAAAGGGTATATGTATATACTTAACTCAGGTATGTGTTTATCTGCGTTATGGATTTATTACTTTATGTTTGGTATAAGAAATTTTGTGGTGATTAAGGGCATCCATATAGGGTCAGAAGAGATTAAACTTTCACTTTTTGCAGATGATATGATCGTATATCTGGAAAACACCAGGGATTCAACTACAAAACTCCTAGAAGTGATCAAGTAATATAGCAGTGTCTCAGGTTACAAAATCAACACTCATAAATCTGTAGCCTTTATATATACCAATAGCAGTCAAGCTGAGAAAACAGTCAAGGACTCTATTCCATCCACAGTGGTGCCAAAGAAGATGAAATATTTGGGAGTTTACCTAACAAAGGATATGAAAGATCTCTATAAAGAGAACCATGAAACTCTAAGAAAAGAAATAGCTGAAAATGTTAACAAATGGAAAAATATACCATAATAATGGCTGGGAAGAATCAACATTGATAAAATGTCCATATTACCCAAAGCAATACGTAATTTTAATGCAATCCCTATTAAAGCTCCACTATCATATATTAAAGACCT